>JANAVB010003200.1:6870610-7050610 GCA_029216955.1 Iris pallida
AAACAACACTCAAACCAAGTATTTTCTCTAGATTGTTTCCAATCTTGTCCCACTATGGTTTGAATCATACAACTTAGTTTGGATCATCACATATTTTAGACGTCCCACCAATATGTGTATTTCAGCCAAGCCGAGTTGTAAGAAACTGGAACCAATCTAACCATTAAATTTTCAATCCTCGAATACTTCCATCTCATACTCTCGATCGGACTAAATCTCTAGCGACCGTTCTCACAATTCAATGCGTATGCATATTCGAAACATACGTGATCATCCAACAAAAGTTGCGGTACGCGATACGATTTAAAATTTACTTCTCATTCGTATGTTTCGCAAAGACCATTAATTCTATGCGTTGCGTCAAGCCGTCGTGCATCTGATCGCAACGAGTATCTGCAACGCCTTACGTTTTGAAGTCGCTGCCCAACTATTTCTGAAATTTCACATTACAACTCATCTCGATATGATTTTTCTTTGTTGACTTGCAAATGCATCAAAATTCAGGACTATATCCGCTAGGTGACTTACCTAGACACCATGCTTAAATTCCTCCGACGCAACTTTAAATTGATGTTGCACAAAGGCTACAATCTATCCAACACAAAAGTTGTATTCAAGTTGACGATGCTCAAAAGCAACGGTCTTTTCGACACAATTGTTTAACTCAAGTTGACAGTGCCCAAAGGCAAAGATCGTTTTGACACAGGTCTTTCTACGATGCGTCTTATGTTCGATTTCTATCGAGTAGGAAATTCTGGCCAAATTTTTAACTTGTCCGTCTCGCAATATCGAATATAAGTTCGATTCATGCAAGCTCAATTGCAAGGTGAATCAAAGTTCAAAGACGCAACTTTGAGAGTCATTCTCTTATCGCTCGCTCTCGTGCATAGTACGATTCTCGAAACCGCCTATTCGTATCACCAAATTTGTTCGTAAAATTTATATTTCGATTCGACCAACATAATCATTCAAGCATTCATCCGACAATTCTCAAAATCCGATTATATCATTCTCAGCGAAGTTGTTCCATCAATTCCAAATAATTATTTGATCGTCTAGACTTATCATCAATATGCACCATGTGATATTTGTTTCTTGACGCAATTCTGTATGCGACATTATTTGGGTCATCTTATGGGTCTGTAACATTTACTTTGATTTGGCGGTCAAGTCTTCTAGGGTCAGCTGCC
Organism: Iris pallida; assembly: GCA_029216955.1. NCBI lineage: Eukaryota > Viridiplantae > Streptophyta > Magnoliopsida > Asparagales > Iridaceae > Iris > Iris pallida. Next base: position 6,871,801 of record JANAVB010003200.1, read on the forward strand.
CCGAAGCTACGCTCGATAATTGTGGATCATTAAGGAAGGACAGTTACTACGAACCATGCTATATTTTATTTCGGAGCTAAATCACGTTACAATAATTTCTTAGGACTTTACCCAAATTGAACAAATTTATTTCTATCTGCGCAACTGAGGCTCACTATCCTCTGAGTTCATGCACTTCCGTCGATGATTCCGTAATTCACGAAACATCTACTCATATTGAGTTCGAGTCTATCATCCACGGTCGACATCTGAGATGCTATACGCATCGAAACAATCGTCCGATGACTTATAGTCTCGCTCTGATCAATCACAAAGTTTACGATCAACCAATTCGACATTTTCGTATTGCTATTTACAAAAATCTCGATATCGTAGGCCCATCCCATTTGTATTCTCACATCGTGCTTATGTTTTATAGTCTATCAATTTTGATAGCACGAGGGTCAACTTTGAATCTGTATCAACGTCAACTTAGCTCGCATCGCATACCTCCAAGTTTCCAATGGACTTTTCTTATACGCATTACATCATTTTTTCTGATTTATCGCATCCCGCTATACTTTGATCGTGCAACTGAGTTACCGATTATCCAACATCGGACCCTCGAGTTATACGATCATGCCCTCTAATTTTACGTGACTCAATCATACTTAATTGAGTTCATCTAAACGTAACCAACTATTTTCTTAGGCACGAGTATCTGCATCAACCAACATTTTTATCGAAGTCGCAAGTCGTGCGATCCGATTACAAATTTGCATCGCCTAACATTTCTGTCGAGATCGCAAGTTATGCGACTCATTTATAACTTCAAGTTTCCTATCCCGTCGATCGATTATTGCTTAAAGGCATAATGTTTCGTTAGTCTCGGTCATTCGATCGACTTATAAATTTTGTCCGAGTATCATTCATTGATACGAGTTTCCGCCCTATCATTCCAACCGATTATCGAAGAACACTTGCATCAACATACAGTCACAAAAATTTCTAATCGTTTTTGGTACTATCCGTCTATTTTGAACAAATCTTCCATAATTACACAACGTGTCAATACAATCCATCGCACAAGTGGTATAGCATATACCACTCAGAAATTGAGTCATTTATCGCATACGTGGTATGGCATATACCACTAAAAATCAAGTCATTTCCTTCACACCATACTCGGTATGAACCAACAATCTATTTCGACTCACAATTTTCGCAGCGATCATGCCGATCACAACCGTAACTTTTGATTAATCAAAATTGACACAACTCGGCCAATGTATTCATTGCCAACACGAGTTCGGTGCGCAACCAAAAGATTCGTTCTCGTCGACTTACGATTCAGTTTCGTCCATTGTACCTTGTGCAACGATTCATTTTCGACATTCGTTGCAGTTCGTGCAATGATTTATTCCTAACATTTGTTGCACCTCATGCAACAATTTATTTCTGACATCCAAAGCCAATGCTCGAATTCGTTCAATGCATTCGATATCCACTTTCACGTTCATTGTAACGCATCATTCACAGCTCGTTGCAATTTATGCAACACATTCCAATTTTTTTATTATATCTGTAGAAGCATGGAATTTCAGGCGCATCCATAGGCCAGAAACTATGTGCAACCATACGACTAACTCAAATGCGCCAGAAAGCTCAAACAGATACTTGGCATAGCAAAATAAAAGTACAAATTTAAAGAAATTCAAAAGAGGACTTTTATTTATATAAAATTTTATTACATGTCTAAAGAAATGCTTTACAAAGGAGAACTTCTAAAAAAAGGAAGATCCTAAAGCTACAGCCAGATGCAACAAACTGCCATGCGCCTCCTGCCTGGCGCATCGTCAGGCGCATCATTCTGATGTCTCGTCCAGGCGCATCATTCTAGCATCTCAATGTATGTGTTTTCGTGCATAGTCAGAGCGAATCACTCTCTCATCAGCACCAATCAATCCTTGTGTAGCAGGAGGAGGAGCTCTCCTAGCTCGACAAGGATTACGGCATGACGTCCCAATCTTTGAAAGCAACAGCACACTCGACAACCTGTGGCTCTGCCAGCATAACGAAATACGGAGCGCGGTTGTCCCGATCTTTGGATGCAACAGGCACCATCGACCTGTGTCGGGACTCGACGATCCCGATATTTGGATGCAACAGACACTATCACAGAAGCTCAGAGCGACGGAAAGACTAGCGCAGCGCATCTTCACCCTCAAAAAAAGCTCGAGTTCGACGTTCGCCAAGGCATAGCTCCGGCCAAGTTCATCTTTTGAAGAATGAAAGCAAAGCTTTCCCTCATGCGGCTTTATAAGCACGGGCAGCCTACACCCGAGTGCCAAATGGCCAAAGTTCCAAATTCTATACAATAAATTTGCATTAATAGTAAATACATCCGTCGCCTCGTATTCAGCTAAGTCAAGGCAACCATTAACGCCTCGAAGAACCCAACAGGCAGGCCAAAGAGGATGCAACACATTGGCAGATGCACGTCAAATCATGCGCTTCCCATGGAGGCCATAGCCATGCGCCGAGATTGGCATTAACCAATGCAACCCTCTCCATCAAACATTTAAACTGAATGACAAAAGGTGGCAACATGTCTCCCGAAGATGTCCAATCAGCAGCCCTTGCAGAAAGAAGCGCCGCTGATGTCAGCACCATCATTACACCTTGGGTCGACAACAATTACCATACGACAGATCGATCATTTGTATGCCTCGTGGCCATATGCCCAGAAGACTGCATGCGCCCAGTGGTCATGCGCCCCCCCGGCTTACTTCTGTTCCCAAGCAACAGAAGACTAGGCCATGCATGCACCTCAAAAGCCATGCGCCTGGACTTACTCATGGCTCCTAAAGATGATGAGACCAAGTCACCTCTCCTGCGCCTGATCTTAGGCGTACCCTGATGCGAAGCTCTGTATGCGCCCAGACTCGTCTATAATGCCTAAAATTCATAGACTAAGTCGCCTCCATGTCTGATCCTAGACGCACCCCGACAAATCACTCTCCTCCAAAACCGAGGTCTCTGAGCCACATGCATACGCCATGCATCCCTTGACTCAGTTCTTTTCAAAGAATGGGTGCTAACCAGCCAAGATCTAGCAACAACCAAATCTCTGTGACTGCCACGTGTCAGCTCCATCGCAGTCCAGCACAGCAGTCCAGAAGATTTAGCTTCAATTCAGGGTGCATCAACCATGCCCCTGCTAGCATCAGCCACGTGGCGTTCCTACGTCCAGGCACATTTGATAGATGCGTGCATGAGCCATCATGCTATCAATAAATAGAAGGATCATTCCTTCATGACACACAGAGAGGAAAAGGAAAAAAAGCAAACAAGGACTGTTATATCCACATACAGAGGCCAGAAGAGACACTTAACGTCCGCTTCTCCTACAACGCTCCGGCATCCAGAGCAACCCAGACCTTCAGAGAGTTCAAGATCGTCGTCAGATCGTCAACAGAGTCAACGCATTACCACTCGCTCCACCGATACATTTCCCAGATAAAAACAAAAGTGTACTCCTAGGACTACGTCTAAGTGCTACATTGTATACGATTCTGTTTGTAATTGAAATACCAAAGTTTTAATCAAAAATCTTATCATATTTTGATGGCAAACAAGCTGGCGACTCTGTTGGGGACCTCTTTCTCCTCCAACGAGAAAGTTGTGTCACAATCTGACGACATCAACCTCGGCTCCTCCTACAAAACACTTGTGGTACGCCTCAATCAACAAGCGTATAAGGAGTTTATCTCTGAAGGCAGCACGAGTCCTTCGAAGCGGCAGCCAAAGCCGAAGAAGACTCGCCAGGACTGGATGCGCATGGCCGATGCGCCTAGCACCATCACTAAAAGGAATACGCCACCGCAGTTGGCCTTTCCTGCTGACGTTCTCAGCAACAAGGATGCGCCTACTGGTGTCGCATATCTGTCTGGGAAAACATGTTGACTGCATTTCCCAACTGTCTTTTTCCCACCGAAGAAGATGTGCAATGGAGCAGAAGTGCAACCAATCTCCAGTACATGAGCTCTGGTACGCAGGAGAGAACGTCTGTCTTCAACAGACTCACTCGCTGTCATGGCGAGACACAATTGGATTTGAGTACTATGCGCCTTCGCGGTCTAGTACAAAGAAATCCAAGGCATTACAGGCCATGCGCCACAAACGTGCTACATCAACAGCAAACCAGTAGCATGCGCTCAAAATCATGCACGCTGCTGATGGTAAGCTGTACAGAGTCGACTCGGGCGCATCTGTGCCAGAAATGAGTCGGCTCTCAAAGTCCCTGTCCCGCTTGGGCGTATCTACTGCGTTTCGAACCAAGTCTGGCTGGGCAACTGCTATGTTGAGTCCATACGCCCACCCGGGTGACGCGCATGAAGTGGACTCAAGTTGCTATGAATGATGTTCCTTTACCAATGATCTGGGCGTATCTCATGCGCGTGAACCAGATCAGGGGTACAACATTCATATGACCACCTCGGTGCTTGGCCTTACTATGCGCCTGATGGAGGTGTTAAAGTGAAACTCTTCCAACATGATTTACGTAATGTGATCAGTCACAAACGCAGATCATGAGAGCTGACCAATAAGCACAATGTGTCCCTCGTAGGGCACACCTATGCTATGGTCACCATAAACTGCTGTTGTTGCAAAACAGCGGCTCTACCGCAAAGACAGTCCGTGTTTCAGTGACTACAATCTACGGCACCTATCCGACATCGCCTCGGAAAGAAAATGCCAATTGAAGACGAAGCGGAGCCCAAGATCACTTCTTGTCATGTTGTAATTCCAATTCCACTCATCCGGGAGAAAGACAACCACCAACTCCTCAGTCTCTGCATCCAAGACTAAGGTGAGGAAGAGCAAAATAGTGGTCCCATCCTTAGGGGTGTACGAACGCACCCAAGCAAGGATCAAGGCCCTGGCAGAAGCCACAGTCAGGGGTAGTCAAACCTCTGACAACCTTCCCCTAAAACGAAGAAGCGCTTCGATAAAGCGACCCCGACGTAGCTGGGGGTGGCCAACACGAGGCCTCAGAAGAAGAGGCCCCTCCACAAGAAAGCGATGTCGAAAGCGAAGCCTCGACCGATCCATCCACTTCCACCCATGTCATGACAGCTTACATGGCAAGGGGTGTGATGATGGAGAATCAGACGCTCCAGCGCTGGACATCGTGCAGCGCATAGACACCCTTGAGGGGATTCTCAAGACTATCTCTGCTTCCATACAGATCCTGACCCAGACGGTGTTCGACATTTGAACCACTCTGGCAAGGGCACCTGTCTCCACCAACCCTGATCCAGGGACCAACGGAGATTCAACTGTACCCCCTCAACGGGTATCTTTAGGGGCGGAGCGCCACAATACCGCGAGCGTCAGGTCCTTCCAATATCCAACTTCAGGTCGTACTGCCTTCACCTGCTCCCAGCTCGACAGAAGACTTGGCCGAGATGATCAGAGAACTGCGTGAACGCTTCGAGGCCCGAAATAGACAGGAGGAACGTCAGAAGTTGGGGCTTCCTCAACCCTACCCTCTTGAGTGAAACAAGGTGGTTTATCCTCCCAAGTATAAACTATATACACTGACGCCATACGACGAAAAGGAATCTCCTCGTTGGTACTTGACCTACTTCCAGTCTCAGACGGGACACCTCCCGAAGGAAGACGTCTTGCTTACGAGCCTGTTTGTCGGGGCTCTGAAGGGAGTTGCCTACGACTGGTACTGCAGTCTTCTAACAACTATATCGTCCTTCGACGATTGACACGCCTCTTCCTCGATCAGTTCTACGACGGAGGGAGAGACATGACCATGTCGTCTCTAATAGAAGTACGACAGACTGAGAAGGAGACTGTTCGAGAACTCATCGAGCATTTTCGACAAGCATGCCTAAGGTTGCCTCCAGGCACGCCGGAACATGCACTCATCGACTCCTGTAGCATGAACATGATCCCCGCGATCAAGCTCTGGCTCAACTCCACTCCCCCGCCTGATTGGAGTTCGTTGATCATCAAAGCCGAAGCTGCTAAGAAGAAGGTACGTAACGCTCGCCTTCTGGGGGTTAACTTCCCCACCTTTGACGACAAAAGAAAACGGCATGCGACCAGCAGTAGCAGCTGCGAAGAGAAAGGGAAGCAGGCGTTGACTGTCAATGCGTCTAACAGCACGCAGGGTCCTGCCCAGAGGCCTCCTACCGTGCCACGATCGAAGATGGTCTACTCCTTCCACGATGAGAATACTTTACAGCTCTTCAAGATGCTGAAGCAGGGCAACAAAATCAAATTGCCTTATCCCAAGCGTCCTGACAAGTAGGCAGAGTCGGCGACCCGAGGTATTGTCACTACCATCGGTTCATTGGACATCCAACTAAAGACTGCTATATCCTCAAAGGGAGAGATCAGTCACAACATCCAAGGGAGAGATCAGTCAAACATCCAAGGGAGAGATCATTTGGGTTCACCTGCATCTTGTTCCAGAGCTGACTCAACCAGGGGTACCCTCTACCTCCAAAAGGAAAGGCGAGAAGACCAAGTCTTGCCGAATGGTGACTTCCTCCTTGAGGAAGCACTGCCCGTACAAATGCGTTCACAGCAGAACGCCCAGTCAGAGGAGGCTCCGTCCGAAGTGACACCTCCTATCATGACCGCAGCTATCCAAGGAGAGGGTTCATCCCAACCTCCTACAGCTGATAAAAAAAGACAGAAGGAGGCCCGCTTCGACAGGTCTCTTCGTAAAGACAATGCTCCGGGGTTAGCTAAGCCCCAAAACTTTGATACTGACACAACTGGCCAGTACTCCAGCACGGCTCTCCCTATTTGAGCTCCTCCGCCTATCCAAAGATACTCAAAAAGCTCTCTGTGAAGCCCTGAAGGACGCCAAGTCTTTCATCAGTCATGTCAAGCAGCCTAACGACGATCCTATAGCATGTCTGCAGTACCATAATGTGGGGGAGATCCCCAACATCACAATCACTCAACATGATATGCTGCTCAAGAACAACAGGCACAACAGACCCCTGTATTACACAGGGTATGTCGGTGCCATCAAGGTGGATCGAATGCAGATCGACCCTGGATCTTCTCTCAGCATCATCCCTCAAACTCTACTTCAGACGTTGGGGATCCCGATGCATCGCCTGACAACGTCTTACACTACCATCAGTGGCTTCAACGCCAGTAAGAGTGAGCCGCTGGGGAAGATCCGCTTGAAGTGTCACATCGGCGATCTCCATACCGATGTGACTTGCTATGTTGTGGATGCAGACGTCAACTACAACATCCTGTTGGGACGGCCATGGATACATGAATACATGGTGGTGCCATCCACCCTCCATCAATGTATAAAATACGTATCCACCAGCGGCATTGTAACTCCACCTCCCAGTTTTCTAAAAAAATAATAAATAAATCAATTTCTATAAATTGTGTTCTTGTTATTATTAGTTTCAATATTAAGTTATTTTCAGTTTATATTTTTGGAAATATTTTGGAGGGATTAATTCTGGGCAATTTTTCAAATTTGGAAGTTGTTGTAACAACTTTTTATATTAGTTTCCTTATTTTAAAAACTGTTTTAAATATATTATAAAATAATGAAAAGACAGAGGTTGTTTTTACAAAATTTGCGGGGCGGAGGGACTTATGAAAAAAGTTTCTTGGCGGAGGTGTTTTATGCAAATGTTACAATTTTTCTTAAAACCAAAGCGAGAGAGAGAGAGAGAGAGAGAGAGAATCATTTTCTCTCGATTCTTTTTTTTACTCTTCAATATCTTCCCCAAATAAAGCTCTGGCCCTAACCCAAACCCTAAACCTAGATCTCGACGCACGGCGATGCTCGGCGGTTGGGCCATCTCCTCACGACGAGTAGACAATCTTGCTTCCGGTGGCGACGACGAAGTGACGGCGGCCTCCTCTTCCGAGCAACAGAGCCGCTGTGGTAGATCCACCACTCGGCGGCGCTTGATCCCGACGAGTGGCGACGAGCGGCTAGTTCGAGCGGCGATCTCCGACTTCGACTCCGGCGGCAATGAGTGGTCAAGCCACTCCGATCACAGCAGCAGCGTCTTTTTCGCGGTGTTCTCGGCGACGACGATGACACGGCTTCGACACAGATCATCCAGCGACGGATGGCGATGATGGCTGAAATCTTGAGAGCCGAGTTCGAGTCCCTGTGACGCCGTCTCCGTGTCGACGACAAGGCGATTCTCCGACGAACGAATCCTAACATCCTTCATTCCTTCTAATTGACTATTCGACTACAGTAAGTTTCGATCCGTGCCCTGTATTTAATTTCAAAATCTCGCTTGTACTATTTGTCCTTCACGCCTGATGATTGGTGTTCGAATTTCTCAGAATTTCTTACTTCGATCCTTCGTTCGGATATAGGAGTACTTCCCAAAATTTCGATCGATCTATATCACTCGTCTTCGGAAACGAACGACTTTTGGTGAGTAATTTTGCAACCATTCCTTGATTTCCGTCGAGTTCTATACTGTCGTATCAATGCAGTCCCTAAGTTATTACAATGTTGTCTGATGGTTTGGATGCAGTACTGTTGAGTTCAGTTCAGTGATTGGAGTCGAAAGAGAGCCTCTTGCTGTAATTATTTTCGGAGCAGGTACTTTCTCATATCCTCAAATTATGATTTATTCATTATATGTTTTGGTGTTTTGGTCAGAATCGATCTGGGAACGGAAGTTGTTTTCATTTCCGGAATATGTGTTCGTGATATATTTGAGTCCGGTTCTGGTCGTGTGTGGATCGTGTGTACCAGAGTTCGTATTGTGTGCGTGATGTAGCTGTGTCCAGGTAGAGCTTGTGTCCGGGACGTGTGTACGTGTCAGGGCCGGATTAACAAAGGGAGCTGGAGTCTTATTTTTATTTGATAAATTTTGAATGTATATATTTCAGTTTTAGGGATGTATGCGTGAGTTTTGAGGGCTGGAATTTGAATTTGTTTTGGCATGAGTATGCAGAGTAACAGGAGTAGCAGAAGGGAGTAACTTATTTTGAATCCAGTTTAGATTTCGTTGAATTTTGCTAACTTTATTCTTGCTGAGTTTAGATTACAAATTTTAGTGAGAAAATGTTTGTTAAAGTTTTCTCCATCCTGTTGATGAATGATTTGATTTTAATTTAATTGTAAACTTTCTTTGTTCTGTATTTGTCTTTTGGTTTTTGTGGTTGATCCAACCTGGGCAGGATATCATGTCCAATTTGGTGTTCTTGTGTACCAGCTGATTGGATGCAGTTCACAGCATGTCCAAGTACTGACCGTTCATGTCTGGATTTCGTGTGTATGTTCGGACTGTGGGGGCGTGTTCGACTTTAGAGTCAGTTCTGAACTTTTCAAGTGGGGATCACTGATAATTTTTCTCTCTATTTCAATTCAAGTGTATAATCTTTTGATGAGCTATTGTTCTGTGAGTTTCTTTATGCAAATGGTTTTCCCTGAGCAAGTTACGAACTCTGGATTGAAACAATTGAACTGGTATTAATTCAATTTAAGCTCTGATTATTTTGCCTTGGTCAGGGGATCCTGAATCTCTATTTACGAATATGGGTTATGTTAGTCTATGGTCATGATAATTAACTTTTAACTAATTATAGGAATAATAGTTTGAGAATAATTGTAAGGGAATTTGTTTTTGAGTAGTTAATTTTTGGGTTAAATCAATATTGATTGTAGAACTACAATATACCAGTTTAGAGCCTGTTTAGTTATTAACCAACTTGTACACATCATTATTACATACAGGAGGATACCTAGCTCTTTTGCCTAGTTGTACCTTCCTGGAGCAAGGCAAGTACATTCTATGGTTTTGATCAGTACTTTTCTTGTTCTTTATTGCTGACACACTGCGACACATTCATGATCTTTCCTGGCTTATTCTTTCATGATCTTACTTATATCTTGGGGTGGGGAAATACTCTAGATATGTGACCAAACCCGGATACTTATTCATGATCTTTAGCTTAGGCCTCGCACAGTGCACGCGGGTCCTAAGCCGTACCTTATATGATCTTTCAGGATCTTTTCATGCTCTTTCATGGTCTTACCCAAGCCGGTCACATATCATAGAAGTATTTCAAATTTATAACACACATGTTCAGGATTTTGTTCTTACATTAGTTTCCTATGATCCTGATCTTGATTTTAGCTATAGTCGTGATCTTTCCTGCATCTTTACATAGTCATGATCTTTCATGTATCTTTATAGCAGTAGTTCATGTTCTTCCTTTTCTTTACATATCTTGTTCTTTTTGTTCTTTCAGCATTACTTTCTATATCATGATGTTATTGTCCTTTACCTAGAATTTTCTTTGCTCCGCTCCTGAATAGGATATGTTGCAGGTATGCTTGCAGGACATTGATCTACTCTATGGGCCAGAGCCCAGGATTTAGCTGAGCAGGATGAGGCTTAGCTTGAGGCTTCAGGTTTAGATTACTTAGCTTTACTTTTAGATATTGACTCTAGAGTTCATAGCACTTTTCATTCCTCTTGATTCTGGTACATTATGATATCTGGATTTGTGGATTATGGTGATCATTCTGGGATACGTTTTTAGATGCTGTGATTCTATACTTTCATGTTTATCTGGTTAGTTTTCTCTAGCTTGGTACAGCTTACTTCATTGTGTCTAACATTGAAGGCTGGGCGTGTCCGACTCGTGTCCGATTATTGGGGCGGGTCGTGACATTTTTAGTGGTGGCCCATGCAGGTCTATCCTAATAGTACCTAGGACTTAGCATACTATTGGGGACCTGATTACACTAGGAAAACTTGATCACAGCATAGAAAAAATGGGAAATAATGGTATATCAGGTATATCAGGTGTATCAGGTATTTTAATATTCTATAAACACTTGTTGTATGTAGGTCTAGGTTATTTTAACAGTTTTTGTTTTGCAGATAGTTCAAAAGCACGCGATACCGGGACAGTCGATCCACCTACACTTGAAGGTTTCGAGCTTCTACTATCTTCTATCGCCACTACTATCCCCATGGGTAGTACGCAGTTGACAAAGACGTTTCAAGAGTTCCTTGACACCAGCAGGCCGTCCTTTCCCAATCCAGACTTGCAAATGCATTTCCCGAGTTACAGAGGACTTCCAGACTATCAGACCTTAGATTTCCCCGACACCAAGCGCATATCTTGCACCAAGAGCAGATCGAGAACCTGGAGTTACCACTGAAGATCATCCAAGTTTCTGAGGACCCGACTTCTCTGAAGATTAGAGCCACCAGCCAGGAGATCCAGAATATAGCACAGACAATAGGACACAACGGGAAATTGAAGCTCGAGAGGAACATGAAGACTTATGATGAAGATAACAACTACTATGGATTCGTAAAGCGTCGCCACACTCGGACAACACTTCTTCAGCCAGCAGGAGATTCAGATTCAGTCGGCTATCATTTGTATTTTCTGCCGTAGCCCAGGACACCACTACGACGAATGCCACAAAAGACGGAGACTACGCTTGTACTGATGATCGCTGTCCACCAAGTCAAAGATTGTCCGGAGATCATTGATCGCATTGCCCGAGAACAAGCACGAAAAGCACCAGGACTGCAGCAGAAGGACCCGTCTCTCCAGATTCAGCAACAACATGAGCACTACCGCAAGGACCAGCCTATATCAGGATAGCTGAAGAAATTGAAGTAATTCCAGTCCCGGAGAAACACTGAAGATGACTGAAGAAGAAGACTCTTTTGCATGGTTGGAGAAACCATGGATCATGATTCATAATCTAGTTTTCCTTAGATTCCTCTTGCACCTAGTTTGTTTCTTAAAAACCTCCTTGTTTCCTATTTAAAGATTATTATATTTTATTTCCTCTTCTGAAACCTTGGTCGCTTTCGAGATGTATTTGGAAAGTTTGTTTCCATTCTTGTTCATAACTTTGCTCTTATTCGAGATTTCTTCCTACTCGATAACTTGTTTCCATGGCGTCGTTTCCTAATTCAAGATTTGGTTATACTCGAATTTTGTTCCATATTCAGACTCTGTTGATATTTAAGACTTTACTTCGGGATTACCTTCCTATTTAAACTTATGCCATTCAAGACCTTGTTTGAATCTTGCTTCTATTCGAGATTTCATTTTCTATCTTTGAAATTTTGACTCGTTCTCTATGAGATTTTTTCTCATTCGTGAATTATTTTTTCGTTCTATTCACGATCATGTTTGATCTTGCCTTGTATTTTGAGATTTCACTTGTTTCATATTCGCTATTTAATACCATGTTTTCATATTCATTTTTACGACTTTGTTTTCTATTATTAGATTCTACTTAAAATTTTGTTTCCTATTTGAACTGTGTACTATTCGAGAATTATTCGACTCGGAATATCATTTTGAAGCCTTGCTTGAACCTTCGCTTCTATTGATGCTTGTTGGGATTCTATTTCCTATTCCTGATTTTATCTTTATTCGAGATTGTCCTTTATCTGTGACTTGTTTCAAACTTATTTGAGATTTGCTTGTCGCATATTTACGATCCAATACCTTGTATTCCATTCACTAAATGATACATGCTTTCCATTCACTCTTCATAGACTGGCTTTCTATTTGAGATTTCTATTCGTGATTTTGTGTCCTATCCGTGACTTTGTTAATACTTGATTTCCTATTGTTCACTGTGTACCTTATTGAGATTCATTCTCAATTCAAGTTTTGCTCGAGGTTTCATTAATATTCGAGATTTTATTGAAACTTGTACGAAATTTTATTTATTTTGAAACTTGTCCCCTATTTGACATCTTGCTTCAGTTCATCCTTCGAGACTCTGTTATCCCTTCGGGATAATGTCTCATATATGGAATCTTGTTACCATTCCAGATATCAGTTGATATTCCGTCATAATTTGAAACTTCATCCTGTCTGAAATTTTAAATCTCCCTGGCTGCCCTTTTGTACTCACTGATTGGATCCCTTGTCATTTTTAGTACCTAATAAACCCTTGTATTCTAATAGTCAGGTAACTTTACCATTTCGTGACTTGGACTACTGAAACTCATTTTGAACTCTTTGAAACTCTTTTGAAATTCCTAGGGATAAAGTCAAGAGGCTATTCGATGACCTACCATGGCATGACAGTTGCGCGCTGCAGCCATTAGCTGGATTATGGAGACTGAGGGTTCACTGCAGCCAGTAGCGCACTGGCGGGGCAGGAACTCTAAGTTGAAGTGATTTCAGACATTCATAGGTTTCGGGTATTATGGAGACTTGTCCTAAATTCTTCATGTCGTGATCTCTTGAGTTGCTTCGTTGATGATTGTTGGAAAATGGATATAGTGCACAGAATATTCGATGACATATTGTTATTTGAGTCACAGAGTCGGAAGTCCACTGCAGTCAGATATATACTGGCGGGGTAGGGATTCTAGGCAAAGTGATTTAAAATATCTATATGTTTGGACACCATGGAAACTATATCCCTTTTATATGATTATTGGTTTTTGAGAATCACAAACCCTTGCAAGTTTATCCTGATTTGATACTGTATCTCCTGAGTATTTCGTACGTTTTCTCAATCAACCCTTGCTAATTTTCCTTCTAGCATTTTATCGTTAGATCATTGAATTCCTCAAATTGTGTATTACCAGATTGTGACCGTACTTCGTTTGTGACTTGTCTAAACTTCGATCTTAAGTCATGTCCATCTGACCATGATTTTCTATCTTGTTCTAGTCTACCTGTGTTTAAATATCGATTTTTGATCGTACTTAATAATTATGTCTTCATGATTTTGCTCCTCTAAGTTGTAATTGGAACTTCATTTATCTTGTGCCTATTTGATTCTTGATCATTGATCATGTTATTCTAACTTCTTGTGTGTAATTATCATACGGGGTCTCAAGGCTTTAGAAGCATCTCAGAGTTGCACATGATCGACAGAAGTACTGGACGGATAGCAGCAGACGGACACTTGAGTTTGAGGCTGGAGACAGAGTATTCCTGAAGATCTCACCGACTAGGGGCGTCATCAGATTCGGCAGAGGCGGGAAGCTCAGTCCGAGATTCATCGGACCTTTCGACGTGACAGCACGGATTGGCGAGGTGGCATATCGATTAGCGCTTCCAGCTAGCTTGGAGGGAGTGTACGACGTTTTCCACATATCCCAGCTTCGACGCTACATTCCAGACCCGAGCCATGTAGGGGACTATTCCGAGCTGGAGGTGGGCCGAGATTGACTTACGAGGAGCAGCCAGTAGAGATCTTTGATCGGAAGGAGAAGCACTTGTGGAACCAGACTATTCCTCTTGTTCGCGTCATGTGGAGACACCACTCTCCGGGAGAGTCCACATGGGAACGCGAGGACGAGATGCAGGAGTGCTATCCCAGGTTGTTTGTTTGAGTGTACTTTGATATTGAGAATTTAAATACAATAAATGGTTTGTGTTTGAACTTTATTTGAGATTTTGCTTTGAGATTGTTTGTTTGTCTTCCGAATTTCGAGGACGAAATTATTTTAAGGGAGTGAGATTTGTAACTCCACCTCCCAGTTTTCTAAAAAAATAATAAATAAATCAATTTCTATAAATTGTGTTCTTGTTATTATTAGTTTCAATATTAAGTTATTTTAGTTTATATTTTTGGAAATATTTTGGAGGGATTAATTCTGGGCAATTTTTCAAATTTGGAAGTTGTTGTAACAACTTTTTATATTAGTTTCTTATTTTAAAAACTGTTTTTAAATATATTATGAATAATGAAAAGGCAGAGGTTGTTTTTACAAAATTTGCGGGGCGGAGGGACTTATGAAAAAACGTTTCTTGGCGGGGGGTGTTTTATGCAAATGTTACAATTTTTCTTAAAACCAAAGCGGAGAGAGAGAGAGAGAATCATTTTCTCTCGATTCTTTTTTTACTCTTCAATATCTTCCCCAAATAAAGCTCTGGCCCTAACCCTAACCCTAAACCTAGATCTCGACGCACGGCGATGCTCGGCGGTTGGGCCATCTCCTCACGGCGAGTAGATGATCTTGCTTCCGGTGGCGACGACGAGTGACGACGGCCTCCTCTTCCGAGCAACAGAGCCGCTGTGCTAGATCCACCACTCGGCGGCGCTTGATCCCGACGAGTGGCGACGAGCGGCTACTTCGAGCGGCGATCTCGACTTCGACTCCGGCGGCGAGTGGTCGAGCCACTCCGATCACAGCAGCAGCGTCTTTTTCGCGGTGTTCTCGGCGACGACGACGACACGGCTTCGACACAGATCGTCCAGCGACGGATGGCGATGATGGCTAAAATCTTGAGAGCCGAGTTCGAGTCCCTGTGACGCTGTCTCCGTGTCGACGACAAGGCGATTCTCCGACGAACGAATCCTGACATCCTTCATTCCTTCCAATTGACTATTCGACCACGTAAGTTTCGATCCGTGCCCTGCATTTAATTTCGAAATCTCGCTTGTACTATTTGTCCTTCACGCCTGATGATTGGTGTTCGAATTTCTCAGGATTTCTTACTTCGATCCTTCGTTCGGATATAGGAGTACTTTCTAAAATTTCGATCGATCTATATCACTCGTCTTCGAAACGAACGACTTTTGGTGAGTAATTTTGCAACCATTCCTTGATTTCCGTCGAGTTCTATACTGTCGTATCAATGCAGTCCCTAAGTTATTACAATGTTGTCTGATGGTTTGGATGCAGTACTGTTGAGTTCAGTTCAGTGATTGGAGTCGAGAGACAGCCTCCTGCTGCAATTATTTCGGAGCAGGTACTTTCTCATATCCTCAAATTATGATTTATTCATTATATGTTTTGTTGTTTTGGTAGAGTCGATCTGGGAACGGAAGTTGTTTTCATTTCTGGAATATGTGTTCGTGATATCATTCGAGTCCGGTTCTGGTCGTGTGTGGATGTGTGTACCAGAGTTCGTGTTTGTGTGCGTGATGTAGCTGTGTCCAGGCAGAGCTTGTGTCCGGGACGTGTATACGTGTCAGGGCCGGATTAACAAAGGGAGCTGGAGTCTTATTTTTATTTGATAAATTTTGAATGTATATTTTAGTTTTGGGGATGTATGCGTGAGTATTGAGGGCTGAATTTGAATTTGTTTTGGCATGAGTATGCAGTAACAGGAGTAGCAGAAGGGAGTAACTTATTCTGAATCCAGTTTAGATTTCGTTGAATTTTGCTAACTTTATTCTTGCTGAGTTTAGATTACAAATTTTAGTGAGAAAATGTTTGTTAAAGTTTTCTCCATCCTGTTGATGAATGATTTGATTTTAATTTAATTGTAAACTTTCCTTGTTCTGTATTTTTCTTTTGGTTTCTGTGGTTGATCCAACCTGGGCAGGATATCATGTCCAATTTGGTGTTCTTGTGTACCAGCTGATTGGATGCAGTTCACAGCATGTCCAAGTACTGACCGTTCATGTCTGGATTTCGTGTGTATGTTCGGACTGTGGGGGCGTGTTCGACTTTAGAGTCAGTTCTGAACTTTTTAAGTGGGGATCACTGATAATTTTCTCTCTTATTTCAATTCATTCAAGTGTATAATCTTTTGATGAGTTATTGTTCTGTGAGTTTCTTTATGCAAATGGTTTTCCCTGAGCAAGTTACGAACTCTGGATTGAAACAATTGAACTGGTATTAATTCAATTTAAGCTCTGATTATTTTGCCTTGGTCAGGGGATCCTGAATCTCTATTTACGAATATGGGTTATGTTAGTCTATGGTCATGATAATTAACTTTTAACTAATTATAGGAATAATAGTTTGAGAATAATTGTAAGGAATTTGTTTTTGAGTAGTTAATTTTTGGGTTAAATCAATATTGATTGTAGAACTACAATATACCAGTTTAGAGCCTGTTTAGTTATTAACCAACTTGTACACATCATTATTACATACAGGAGGATACCTAGCTCTTTTGCCTACTTGTACCTTCCTGGAGCAAGGCAAGTACATTCTATGGTTTTGATCAGTGCATTTTCTTGTTCTTTATTGCTGACACACTTTGACACGTTCATGATCTTTCCTGGCTTGTTCTTTCATGATCTTACTTGTATCTTGGGGTGGGGAAATACTCTAGATATGTGACCAAACCCGGATACTTATTCATGATCTTTAGCTTAGGCCTCGCACAGTGCACGCGGGTCCTAAGCCGTACCTTATATGATCTTTCAGGATCTTTTCATGCTCTTTCACGGTCTTACCCAAGCCGGTCACATATCATAGAAGTATTTCAAATTTATAACACACATGTTCAGGATTTTGTTCTTACATTAGTTTTCTATGATCCTGATCTTGATTTTAGCTATAGTCGTGATCTTTCCTGCATCTTTACATAGTCATGATCTTCATGTATCTTTATAGCAGTAGTTCATGTTCTTCCTTTTCTTTACATATCTTGTTCTTGTTCTTTCAGCATTACTTTCCATATCATGATGTTATTGTTCTTTACCTAGAATTGTTCTTTGCTCCGCTCCTAATAGGATATTGCAGGTATGCTTGCAGGACATTGATCTACTCTATGGGCCAGAGCCCAGGATTTAGCTGAGCAGGATGAGGCTTAGCTTGAGGCTTCAGGTTTAGATTACTTAGCTTTACTTTTAGATATTGACTCTAGAGTTCAAAGCACTTTTCTTCCTGTTGATTCTGGTACATTATGATATCTGGATTTGTGGATTATGGTGATCATTTGGGATACGTTTTTAGATGCTGTGATTCTATACTTTCATGTTTATCTGGTTAGTTTTCCCTAGCTTGGTACAGCTTACTTCATTGTGTCTAACAATGAAGGCTGGGCGTGTCCGACTCGTGTCCGATTATTCGGGAGCGGGTCGTGACAGGCATCATCGAACATAGTTTGCTGATGTCAATCCCTTAGAGGGATTAAAGCCTTCTTACCGACGCTGATCTGTATAAATCAATTCATCTCGAAGATGAAGCCAATGACGCTGATGATGAGGCAGAAGCTGAATTCGAATCTAATTCAGAGACGGACATGATAATCAATGCTCCCTAAAAGTGTGACTCAAAGGGAGGCCGCCTCAAACGTCGACCCCTATAGTAGTCAAACTCTGCGAGAAGACGCCAGCTTCTTCGGGTACTACACCCAATGAAGCTCATTAAAGAACGCCTCAAAGGCAAGCCCCCTCAAGTGGCGGCTCCCCTCGTAGCCAAGCTACGGGGAAAGGCTCCAGCTTCCGGCACGCCAACCGAGGCTCCTGTAAAATCCCTAAATTTCTGCGATATTTTTTTTAATTTTATTTATATAGATTTGAAATTTTGTATTGTACGTCGCGTAGTCGTATTTACGTCGCGCACAAAATTTTATTTTGCTCGACGAGTGCGAATATGTGCGAGCGTACATATTTTAGAAAAGATATTTTATTTTTATTTTATAGTTTCAAAATAATATATGCAACAATTATTTTACTATCATTACAAGTTGTTATTTTATTTACTAAAAGCCGTCATTTATGCAATTATTAAGAATAATTAATATTTTTATTGTATACTAGGAAAAACATAATCATGTATGCATTATTCGTGCATACATATATTGCGAAATTATTTATTAGTCTATTTTAAATAAAATATAATTTTTGAGATTTATTAATATTAATATTTTATTATTCAAAAAGATATTTAAAAATATTTATTATTTTTTGAAATTATTATTATTGGTATTTCGAAAAATATTTGGAAGTTATTGTTGCCATTTAAATCTTGATTTAATTTTGGATTTATTTAAATAGTTAAATATTCGAAATTTGATTTATCCCATTTGATTTTGAGCTAAAATTTAATTAGATTTAAATTTGATTTGTATTTGGAATTGGATTTTGATTCGGATTTGGATTTATTGAATTAAATTAAATTATAGATTGAGTTATCTAAATTGGGTTTTAAATATCCTAATCTATCCAAATGGGAATTTCCACATCCTATAAATAGGCAGGTACTCCTCCATAAATTCTATTTTCCACAAAATTTTCCACAAATCTACGTACATCGTGTCTGTGTCCATCCAAATTCTTATTCCAATCTTGTTTACATTTATAATTATTCCTTCGTGTCGACAACACCGACACAAATCAAACCCTAACCCTACACCACCCTACCACCACCGACGGCAATACCCTAGCCTCACCGTCGCCATCCCGACATCACCACAGCACACCCTCACTGCCACTCCACAGAAAATCACCTCCCTCATCGTGTCCGACCACGACAATACACGCAAACCACCCCGCCACAGCCTTCACCACGGCCACCGCCGTCACCACCAACAATCGCAACACCGCTCCAAACCACCAAGACCCCCACAAACCATCACCCACACTACCATAGTCATCACCCCTACCCAACTCCCGACCATCACCATAAGTCGCCATCGCCACACCGGCGATTCTCCAAAACCCACACCAGAGTAAAGAAAAATATTAAGAGAAGAGCCTCACCTGACCCCGACCCGACCCGACGAACCACTCCTGTGTCGAATGCGCCGGATCCCCATCTGCCGTCGCGCCGTGTCGGTCCCGCTGCCGACGCTGCGTCGAGCTCAAAGCCGTCCCTACTGTCTCCTTTCGATCGACCAGACCCGTCCCTATCTGCAGCCGAGTAGCCGTCGCGCCGGGCTTCGACACCGCTCCCAGCGTCGGAGTAGTGTCCGAAGGAGCATCGCCCGCTCCCCGTTCACCTTCTTTCCCCTCCGTTCAACCCTTCTCCCTTTCCCGAGATCCCGACGACCGCCTCCTTGCGCCGGAGCCCCCACGGCAGGCCGCTCCGACCGCCGCCCCTCTGCCGCTCGACCGAATCCGCCCGCGCACCGCCCTGGTCGCGCCCGACGAGCACCGCCGGAGCACCGCAGTTCTTCTCCGCCCCTTTCTCCTCCCTTCGCAGCCGCCGTCCTCCGCCGGACCACCTTGTCAAACCCTAGCCTGCCCAAACCTCCGTCGCGCCGAGAACCCTGTCACCTCGCCCCTCAGCGGCCGGCGTCGCCCTCCACTTTCGACCAACCCCACGGCGAAACCCCTCGCCGCGCCGGTCGAGCCGCGCCGGCCGAGCCGCGTCCACCCGCTGGCTGTCCGCCGAGTAGCGCCGCCCCTTTCTACTTCTTCTCCGTCGACCTTCCCCCGCAGCTCCTCACTCCCCTCCGTCGCATGCACGGCGAGCCCCCGCGCGAGCCACCGCCTACCGTCGCCTCCTGTCTCCTCTCTCTCTCCACCTCTCCATTCTCTCTCCTCCATCTTCCCTCTCCCCTTTCTTTTTGTACTGAGTTTTTCTTTTTCTTTTAGCTTTTGCTTTATTATTATTATGTTAGTTGCTGGTAGGATTAATAACTAATATCATTATTAATATTATTATTATTTCATTACTGTTGTTATTATTATTAATATTTCTATTATTATTTCTATAATCATATTATTATTATTATCTTATCTTATTATTATTATTATTACTATTATTGTATATTATTTTTAGTAGCATATAAAACTTGTTATTGCACAAATAATGCTACCAATAGTTTTTCACTATCTATTTATTATTATTGTTATATTTTTACAAAAGAAACGATTGCGCCATATAATAATATTGTCATTAGGTAATATTACTAGAGTTGCTACTGTTGTTATTGGGGTTTATTATTTAGAAATAGTATTGATCTTTTGCTCTTAATGATATTATATATCTATATATTAAATATTTTCAAAGATCATATTCGTGATAAATATATAGTATTGGGCTTGGCCCTACATGTAATTTCAAATCGGGTTGGGTTTTTTTATTTTATATATTTTATGGTATTAAATATGGTTGTAATATTTTCTACTAGCAAGTTATAGTTTTGATATAAAGATAATTTTTTTATGACTTTCAAGTATTTATCTAAAAACCTATTTTAGCTAATAAGAAAATATTTTCGAGTATTTTAAATAGTTTTCTAAATTCGTATATATATATTATTTATCTAAAATTTCTCTGATTATCCTGACCAGCCCTATTACTCTTATTTTCTCACCAATTTTGTACTCCCATATGTCTACCCTAACTAAATTGACCCTTCTGGACCCAATAGAACTGTCAGTGTCACCATCCGAGGTCACCTTGTGTAGTTGTTACACCAAAGTTGCAATTCATGCCACCATGATCATCGCAGCACACCAGGCGTCCTATCAGGCAAGACACCTTGCCATTTGCTGTTTAAATTATTTTAGCTCATATTTCATGTATTATTTATTTTTTATGCAAAATAAACTGTGATACATGGTATAACCTGTTAGAACTTACTGTTCATTTATATTCCTGCTATTATTTTTCTTACACATTAAACCTAGAATTAAGAGACCACCTTTGTATGTTGCATTCATGGCCTTGACACGTTATACCACGAAGTTGTGTGTCGCATGTAGAACACGAAGTGCGTAATTAGCTGGCCACCAGTACGTACAAGCCATGCGATAGGAATAACCGCTAATAGAGGTTGCATGCTTAGTTTGACTTAGCGGTTATAGAGGTTTACTGTTGTGGATACAACAGAGTAGGCATTGGGCGGGAGGACAATTCCTTAGCGTATGGGCTTCGATGCACTTTCCCTTGTGACCCGGACTCTCCGCTGGAGATACGGGGTTGATGACCCATGATTACTGATGGCCACTGACGATTCTGCGAACGTCATGCTCTTACTGATGGGGCCTCTGGTGCCCAAGGGGGACTATGCCGATCCTATTCAGCCAGGGTCCATGCGTAGGAAGGATTATTCTTAACAACATTTCACTTAGAACGGTAGACTCTTTATCCGTTAGGTACGAGTACTTTTGGTTTGGGTACTTGTATCTGACCGTGGCTTGGAAAAATAACTTGTCGCGGATTAGTTTGTCATCTTGTCCTTGTTTGGTTGTAGGTGTGACTTACTACTTCGATGAGAAGGTATTGAACCTTGTTGGGGTCCGGATACCATATTGGATTCATATAATGGAAAGATACGTTACCGTGAATTAGTTTACCATCTCCTGTCCTTGTTTGGTTGGGGGGAGGGTACGCTCATTCAGTAGGTGCATATTGGACTATGTTAGAATTCGATTGACTTATTTATTTGAGCAATATTTATTCAGTTTATATGGCATGATATTATGTGTCTTGTTACGTCCCTCTGAGGACCTGGTTATCTCTCCAGGTGTGTGCTATTGTCTTTCGCAGGTGCTTTAGCTCTAGCCGTGATCATTGCTATTTCTTGAGGATGATTGCATTTGGATCGTCTTCGCTTCGCTCGCCAAATTCATATCTTTTTTATGTATTTTTCCTTTACTTGTTTGTAGTGGATTTGTCTCCGCCCAACATATTGTATCAAGATAATTCATTATCTTTATATGATGTCTTATATTCATTTATTTTGCGTGGATGAGATTAGTTATGGTTCTACTGCATTTTACAGCTTATGTATCCATACGAGGCCTATATACTTCATATGAATACAGCTGGCATGTCTAAGTTCCTAGTCCTACGTATTTTAGGACTGGGGCGTTACAGCTTCCCTCAAGGTGCGACTCAAAGGCAAACCTCCTCAGTTGTCAGCACCCGTCAGGCCACAGGAGAAGACCTCGGCGTCCTTCTCAGCATAGTCCCATGAGCCAGCATGGGCCAAGCTTCCGAAAAACTCTCATGAACCTCCCAAGGCTGCTCCAGTTCTCACCGATGAAGAGCTTGGAGAGTACATATCGGCTAATGTCGATGTCCCATCCCTCGATGATGTAATCCCTCGGGACAAGATCCCATATTTTATCAATAATAGAGTGTCTTTAAATTATTCTTATCTTCCACATTAGAATACCATGTAACTCTAGATAATGCTCTACAGTCATTGCAAACACAAATAACGACTGTGAGTCATGCAAATCGAGTCGTCCTGTACCAAGGAGTTTGTTACAAAGTCGAGCATCACCACCCACTGACAGAGCCAGAATCCGATACCGCAGAATGCAAATCTACCGGTACAACGATCGAGCCAAGTATCTCATCCAAAAGATGGGTTACAACTTGAAGAGCGGCCAAGGTCTGAACTACGGCAAAGGTCGACACCTTCCCCTACGACTTCCAGTACTAAAAGGGAAGCCGTAAGACTACTATAACCGTACCCGACGGGGGGTAGGCTACATCACGCCTCAAACAACTCCCGAAGGATTAGAAGCAGAGGATGTCATGCATTCTCACTCATCTGAAACTTCAACCTGGGACTCCGACACCAGCATCGGCTCAGTCTTCAGGAAGGTGCTGTCAGCCAACATGACATCCGTACATCCTTTAGAAGATAAATACGACAATCAAACATGAGAGTTTTTCGAAGAAGAACCCTGGTCTCAACGCCTAGGAACGGAATGAGGTCTCGCTTTGAATTGCGAGAACCCCTATCGAAGACGAAGTTGAGCAGATCGAACTTGGGGATGGATCTTCATGCAAACCCATCTTCATCAGCAAAAGCTTGGTGGGGAAGGACCGAGAATCCTTGATCCACCTGGTCAAAGAATTTATCAACGTTTTCGCCTGGAGCTACGAAGATATGTCGGGACTCGACCCATAAGTCGCGATGCACAAGCTTAATATCGTGCCTGACGCTAAGCCCGTTAAGTAGCAACAACGACGCTTCTGTCTTAACATCATGGACGCCATTGACAAAGAGATCGACAAGCTCTTGGATAGCGGGTTCATTCGTGGAGAATAATACCCCAACTGGGTTGCCAACATCATCCCTGTCACCAAAAAGAACGGAAGATCCGAGTCTGCATCGATTTTTGGGACCTCAACTCTGCATGCCTAAAGGATGAGTTCCCACTCCTGATTACCGACGTAATGATCGACAACACTTGTGGCTTCGAGCGTATGTGTTTGCCATAAAATATAAAAGAACAGAACAATTATCGGAGGATCGGACTTTTACTTCACGTTACAAACTCGCTTGTACAAAGAAAGCCTAGGGACGAAAACCTAGGTACAGCAGTCTAAGTACAATTATTTATTTTAGATTCTGGGGGGTAACGATAGAGGCTCGGGAAGACGACGGCAACCCTGCCTTACTCCTTGGACGATCGGTATGCAGCCTTGGCTCCTGTGACGAGATGGTTGGCATTGATGAAGAAATGCTTTTCTTGCTCTCCCTATTACTCTTCTGGCTTCTCTCTCTCTCTGTGTATTCTCTCTCCGATTATTAGGGAGTCTCTCTGTCTATCTCTCTCGCAAAGGAATGGCACCTTGCTTATTTATAGGAGGGGGACATCATTAGGGTTTGTATGATTGCCCATTTTAAAGTGGCGGCGGCCTGATGTTTAATCAATCTGGACCATTAGTCTTAAGCGTGAAGGATCTGGGCCATAAATGTGGATAGTATTGAATCCTGCGAATGATTAATGCTGATTGTTTTAAATCTTTATGATTGGTTGTGTCAAGCTTGGATCTCTCACCACGTGTCCCATTGGCTTGATCACGAATGATATGCCCTGATCTCATTAATTATGAGGATAACATTAAATATGGTTATTGGGATCTGGTAAATCTTGATTGATTTAATACCATGCGTCCCATAACCACCCTGCTACCGGCTGTCAAGTCATGGGGGCAATTGAATCTCTGCCATGTGTCTTAATGGTGGACCCTGTCAGAGCCGCATGATATCCACGAACCGCATGAGACAGCGTCTCAGTGAGCCGCATAGGTATAGTACTTGCGAGCCGCATGGGATAGTTTCTTGGTGAGCCGCAGGAAGATGATTCCTGCTAGCCGCATGAAGCTGTTCTTCAATTGAGCCGCATGGGAGTAGCCATGTGGCAATCTTGGATCGTGTCAGAGATTTCTCCTGTTTCGAAGAGCCTGTCATTACGACAGGACCATCATAGCACTTAATGCCAAAGCCGTCAGCTGTCAAATCATGGCAGAGCATTAAATAAGGCCATTACTTGATGGCCAGCTGTGTGAAAGGATCCCACGGGAACACGTGGTGTTGATCGAGCCACATATCTCTGTTGGTCGTTTGTGAGCCGCATGTACTTCCGAGCCGCATGAGGCTGGGAGACTCTTTGAACCGCATGGGACTGTCCCTATGTAAGCTGCATGGATTCTCCTGCTCGAGCCGCATGAGACTGAGGGTCTCTCCGAACCGCATAGGACTGCCCCTGTATGAGCCGCATGGGGTTCTCCTGTTCCGAGCTGCATAGACCATCATTCTGATATTTTCCATGCTTTTACAAGACCCCCTTCAAAGTTTTCAATTTGCAAGATTAAATACTTTGAATAAGAAACATGGCCTTTGCTAACCGCATAGATGGTTCAGCCGCATGGATTTATCTGGCCGCATGAGCTGTTAGGCCGCATAGACTTTTTGCCACATGTCCCAACCACGTGTGCAAATCTTCTGCATTAAATGCCCTTGATTCATTTTTTGAATTAATGCCGCCTTTTGGGGGAGGATCCCAAGGGTCAGTTTGCTTTGACCGAAGCATTTTACCTTTATTCTTTTAGGTGGCGTGTGGATCGAGGCACTTGTTGATTTACGAGCCTCCTTCGCCTATAAATAGGAGTAATTTATTCTTTGAGGGTTTCTTTACCTCTCTCTTTGCTCGAAACTCCTTGTTGTCGATTTTCTCTTTGTCTTCTCCCATCAACGATCGGCAATGGCTCCCAAGAAGACTATCGCTGCTACGGGCAAGAAGACCGCGTCGTCGTCTGCGGCAGCGAAGGGCAAGAAGGCCGCGTCTTCATCGACTGCGGCGGCGAACGTGGCGGCTCCTCCGCCGGCTGACGTGCCTGTTTTCACCCCGACGTTCACCCGCCTATTGCTGGTAAGACCATCAACATGAACTGTCATGGCTACGCCGCATATCTTATGCGCGAGCCTGTATTTTCAAGTGTGCTGCATGTCCGACTCATGTTCTAGCCGCATGGGATATGACCCAGGCCTGAGTCGCATGAAAATTGTTGTTTGCAGCCGCATAATTACTTCACCATCAGGGCCGCATAAGCTCATCTGGACTGGACCGCATGAGCTCTTTCAAACTGAGCCGCATAAGCCTATTTCGAACCGAACCGCATAAGATCATTTGAACTGGATCGCATAATGTCACCCCGTTCCCACAATGCATATTGTTATACATGTACAACTTATATGTATTTATTTAGTATTTATCATGTATTATCCTGTATTTAAATTCCTTTAAATTTTTATGTTAATTAATTATCTGCTCTTTAATTTCATGTTAATTAATTTCTTGCAGTTTATTATCTGTATTTTATTTTCTGCTTTTAGTCTTGCTTATTTGGTTCGGCCTAGGATGGATTCTCGGGTTCATGGTGGGTAAACCCGACCCATTAGCTCCCACCTACCACCCCTTCCTATTTAAAGTTTCCATCTCTTTCTTCTCCTCTTTACTTCATTCTCACCATTACTTCTTCTTCTTCCTCATTACTTCCACCACCTACCAATAACAGGAGAAGGCAAGTGCAAACTTGCTTCTCAATCACCCATTTTTATGGATCATTATTCTTCCTTCCTTAATCCTGAGAGAGTTTAGTGCTTGGCATTTTTGGTTTCTGTGGCATGTTTTCCCTAGATCTAAGTTTGTGTATTTCGGCTGTTCATGGGTTCTTGGTCCACCAACTTAGCGTGTATTTCTGGCACTGGACGAAGGCTCCATAGGACTTGGAGTTCGGGAAATGTTGTACGCACACGTTCTTACGTGCTCGCGTAAAACATCAGCCCAGTCACGCACACGTCTTTACGTGTTTGCGTATATTTTAGTCACGCTCGCTCAGTGCGTGCGTGTATTTTTAGTCACGCTCGCTCAGTACGTGCGTGTATTTTTAGTCACGCTCGCTCAGTGCATGCGTGTATTTTTAGTCACGCTCGCTCAGTGTGTGCGTGTATTTTTAGTCACGCTCGCTCAGTGCGTGCGTGTATTTTTAGTCACGCTCGCTCAGTGCGTGCGTGTATTTTTAGTCACGCTCGCTCAGTGCGTGCGTGTATTTTTAGTCACGCTCGCTCAGTGCGTGCGTGTATTTTTAGTCTTGCTCGCTCAGTGCGTGCGTGTATTTTTAGTCACGCTCGCTCAGTACGTACGTGTATTTTTAGTCACGCTCGCTCAGTGCGTACGTCCGTATATTACTTGTCACGCTCATACGCTCACGCTAGCCAACGTGTACCACGTTTCACGCTCACTTCTACCTACTAAACTTGGCGTGTTTTTTTACACGCACGATTCTTGCGTGACTTTTGGCCTTAGCATGGACTTGTTAGCGTGACTTCCTGGATTGGGTGTTTTTATTTTGTTCTATGCTTTATTCATTTAATGTTGGCATGATAATTCCCTATTATATCCTTACGCCTTTTTGCATGAACCCGATAATCTTAGCATGTTAATATTTTAATACATATGGTTGTGTATTAGTGCCAAGCGTCTTGATTGGTTTAGGGGTATCTAGTAAGACTGGAACTTGACCTTGAGAGTTATAGACTCGACCCCATATTCATGCTAATTGACTTTCATGCCTTGTCACCATTGATGACGATGGTTATCTTGACTGAATTGATCATGCGTTCCTAGTTGGAACTAAGAGACTGGCTAGTCGTCTTATTGAAATGAATGAATGAGACACGTTCATGTTATGAACTATTGTAATCGACTGGCTGATCCCGAATATTGACATACATGCACATGCAGGCTTCAATCTATTTATTTAATTATTTAATTATTTATTTTCTACAAAAGAAGCATGTGTACTTTATGGTCAAGGCATGATTACCGTAGTTAGATTTGATTGTTGCATTACGCTATGTAAAACCTGCAACCTAACCGCACTGGTATCGTTGTAGGGTTGTGCATATCGTAGCCCGTACGAAAGTACTCATCTGAATGACCATGATCCACGGCATGGGATTTCGTTCAACGTAGGGACTATTAAGTTAAATAAAATAATGATTGTATGGAGAGAATGGATTCCCGAGTTCTTACATGGCAGCCCCCTTGGGACGAGTAGTACCCGACGGGCCGGCTGGTTCCCACAGATACTGTAAATCTGCCACACGGGCAGGGAACAGTATCTGCTTTAATTATTATTGTATATTGTATATTGATGACGGGCGTCCTGCTAGGACTCGTCTAATTCATGCATGGCGCATATGATTCACTGGATAGACTAGCCTTGCTTGCACATAGTAAGAACTGAGGAATCCTTAATTTGCATTATTCCAGGATAACCTGGGACTCACAATAGCAAGCCGTAGGAGTTGATTGGCCGTTCAAGATGATTTGTTTGTGTACTGTACCTACTCTGTTACCTAACTGGGATGATCAGAATGTCAGGACATGACGGGCCAACTTCTGTCCTTGTTTGGTTGGGAGATTGGTTCGAAGTGTCGTAATGTGATGTGAATTCTAGTAGCAAGCAGAGATCTATTATATTCTTTTACTTACTGGTTTAATCTTTCATATCGTCCTTCCTTGTGGTACTTACTATTAGAGGTCTAACCTCTGGTTTTGCATGGCCAGATTTAGAGCCGGTCCCCGAGGATCCAGCTTACTTCTACCTCCAAGATGGTCAATACTAGGGGAATGATCGCAGGAGGACTCGAGTGGGTTCCTTACTTCACCACCGACATGTTAGTCGGATTGTCTTGCACTTACTTTTACATAATTGTAATTAAGTCAGACTGCAGCTGATAACAATTGTGTATACTTGCTATATCGTCTGGCTATGTTTTGTAAAGCCAGATCTCAAGAACATTTTGACTTAGCGTTTGGGACGCCTTACTGCTTTATCTTACATGTTCTCTATTACTGTTTCTTATTTGAATAATTGAGACAATAGATGTAAAGTGACCATAGCAAAACTTTTATGTAGTATGCACCCCCTCGTCTGGTTAGACAGCATTGATCGTATTATACGGTATTCATCTACCCATAATACGTAGCTGGCTGAGTCATTCCCCCGCTCTCCAGTATTCTGGTTCTGGGGCGTGACAAGGTTTTAGTGGTGGCCCATGCAGGTCTGATTTCAGACTTGTGGGGTGTTTTGATTTATAGGATGTCTCAATCACACATGTTTTCCCTTGATCTCCTGATTCGTTATTCTCAACTCTCGCTTGACATTTCGGTATCCTTTGACTTCATTGATCCTTCATGTCCGGTCGTTTGATTGTTCTCTTGTCCCTTTTCTTAGGGGCACTTCGTCCGCATCGGTCAGAGCTGGACAGCAACAACAAGGGCAACATGAGCAACATGACCAGGTTGGTCAGCAACAAGGGCCCTTCTCACCTCAGGAGACTATCCAGGAAGAAGTGATAGTAGAACCAGCAGTTGGACCGCAGTATCCGGAAGTTCCAAACCCACCCATAGTTCCACCTACCCCTGTGGAAGTGGACACACCAGCCCTTCTGGAGATCATGAGAGGAATGATGGCTGCTCAGCAACATCAGATGTTGGCCCAGCCGTGCATGCACACTCAGCTACAAGAGCAGAACGTGTTGCTCAACCAAGGATTGCAGACGGCTTTGGAAAGAGGAGTGAGGGCTGATTTAGAAGCATCAGCCAGGTTTTGCAAGTAAACCCCCGTCGTTTCGAGGGCACGGAGGATGCCATCTCAGCAGATGCATGGCTTAAGGATATTGAGGCTATCCTAACAGCAGCTAAGATACCGGCAGAAGAACGTGTGGATCTAGTGAAGTTGTTACTTCAGGATCTCGCACGTGATTGGTGGGAATCAGATGAAGTGGGCATCAGACGTCCTGTAGCTTGGGACGATTTCACTGCAAGATTCAAGACCAAGTACTATGGAGTTGTGGCACGGTTTGAGCTACAACAGAAGTTTATCAACCTCAGGCAGGCCGACAAGACTGTAGATGCTTATGCAGCGGAGTTCTGCAGATTGAGTAGATTTGCCCCAGAGATGGTAGCAACAGAGAGCCATTGGGCCATGAGGTTTCAGCAAGGGTTTCATCTTGAACTCTTGCAATTGATAGAATGGCACAATTACCAGACTTTTGATGAGATATTGACGGCGACTCGAAGGCATGAGATCACCATTCAGAGGCTTTCTGTGAGGACTGGGGGTCAGAAGAGATCCCACAGTCAGGTTGAAGGAGGAGGGGGAGCAGCGCCCCGAACAACAGCACCATCCACTGGCATTCGTATCCACGATGTGGCGATATGAGGACCAGCACCACCCAGGCAGCAGCAGCAACAGCAACAGAGGAAGAACCAGCAACCCCCGACGGGCTGCACTTATTGTGGAAAGATGGGACACACTAGAGATGTGTGTCGGACATTGAATGGACTATGTCTGATATGTGGAAATCCAGACCATCGGGTTACCACATGTCCCATGAATTCGAGGTCAGGAGGACCAGGACAGCAGTTTCCTGCTCTGCCAGCACCAGGGACAGGCCAGTATCGAGGACCAGCAGTGGCAGTTAGGCCATTGGCACAG
The DNA here is from genome assembly GCA_029216955.1 of Iris pallida. Lineage (NCBI taxonomy): Eukaryota > Viridiplantae > Streptophyta > Magnoliopsida > Asparagales > Iridaceae > Iris > Iris pallida. The sequence goes on from JANAVB010003200.1 coordinate 6,902,229, forward strand.
CGTCCGTTAGTACCGCAGGCTCAGATGTTTCGGCAGCAGGGACCGCCGATGCAGCAATACCAACATAGACCACCCCAGCATCATCAAAGAAGGGGCCAGCAGCAGCACCAGGCTAGGCCGCAGCATGGGAATCAGCAAGGAGGTCGAGGGCAGGCACTCACTTTGTCCTTGGAGGAGGCATTAGCATCGGAAGATGTTGTGGCAGGTAACATTCTCGTCGCCTCATATCCCGCAGTAGCATTGTTTGATTCGGGAGCATCCCATTCATTTATATCTGCACGATTTGCGACACGACTAGGGATGGAGTTCGAGGCATTGCCAGGGAGGTTGAATATACTCACTGGTAATGGGCTCGTAGGAGTTAGTAGAGTTATTTTAGCATATAGCGTTGTAGTTTGCGGGCATTCCTTACCTGCCCGGTTGATAGAATTTTCTGTTGGAAATTTCGACGTTATCTTAGGCATGGACTGGCTGAAAGACAGTCATGCGATAATAGATTGTCGTAGAGGGAGTGTATCTTTTGATATTCCAGGCATGAAGCGGTTCACCTTAGTCAGATCAGAGGCAACTCAGCAAGAGCAGGGAGTAGTAACGGCAATGAAGGAAGTTCAGATCCCGAAGGTAGTTGAAGAGTTTCTAGACATATTTCCCGAAGAACTTCCAGGTCTACCATCAGTTAGAGATATTGAGTTCAGTATAGAATTGGCACCAGGAACTAAACCGATATCAGATCGAGTTTATAGAATGGCGGATTCAGAGCAGGCCAAGGTATATCAGCACATAGAGGAATTGAAGGAGAAGAAGTTCATCCAAGCTAGCGTATCACCGTGGGCAGCACCAGTGGTACTTGTGGGAAAGAAGGATGGGTCGTCCAGATTGTGCATTGACTACAGGAAGCTTAACGCGGCAACAGTGAAGAACAAGTACCCATTACCCAGGATCGACGACTTATTTGATCAATTGAGCAAAGCTAGAGTTTTCTCCAAGATAGATCTTCGTTCAGGGTACCATCAGGTGAGGGTTCGGAAGGAAGATATTCCCAAGACAGCATTCAGGTCGAAGTATGGGCATTATGAATTCTTAGTAATACCGTTCGGTTTGACCAATGCTCCAGCAATATTCATGAATTTGATGAACCGCATCTTTATGCCATATTTAGACCAGTTTGTCGTTGTGTTTCTTGACGACATTCTCGTATACTCTGCTAGTGAAAGGAGCATGAAGACCACCTCAGGAAAGTATTGCAGGTTCTGAGAGGAACCAGTTGTATGCCAAGCTCAGCAAGTGTGAGTTTTGGTCGGATCATATTTTGTTTTTGGGTCATATCATATCAGGAGCTGGAGTAGCAGTAGATCCCAAGAAGGTAGAAGCAGTAGAGAATTGGCCAGTACCCAAGACCGTAGCAGATGTACAGAGTTTCTTGGGATTGATAGGATATTACAGGAGGTTTGTGTCAGACTTTACAAGGCTTTCAGCACCCATGACCCGCTTGACCCGGAAGGATGTACCATTCGTTTGGTCGGCAGAATGTCAGGCATTATTCGAGACTTTGAAGCAGAAGTTGATATCAGCACCTATTCTTACATTGCCAGTTGGACCCGGAGGTTTTACAGTATATTATGATGCGTCAGGTAAAGGACTTGGATGTGTCCTTATGCAACATGGGAAGGTGATAGCATATGCATCTCGGCAGCTTCGAAACCACGAGAAGAATTACCCAACTCATGATTTGGAGTTAGCGGCAGTAGTGTGTTTGCTCTGAAGCTATAGAGGCATTACTTATATGGTGATCGAGTGGAAATGTACACAGACCATAAAAGTCTGAAGTACATCTTTACTCAGAAGGAACTAAACATGAGGCAGAGGAGATGGCTGGAGTTGATTAAGGATTATGACGTGGAGCTTCAGTATCATCCAGGCAAGGCTAATATAGTAGCAGACGCTCTTAGCAGGAGAGGCGGCGCATTTATGTTGACAACACAGAAGCATATCTTAGAAGACCTTCAGGAGATGGGCATCAAAGTTGTACTTCCTAGTGATATAGGAGTTCTAACAAGTCCGCAAGTTCAATCTGACTTAGTAGACAGGATCAAGGCAGCTCAGGCACAAGACCCAAGGATTCAGAAGCTTAGGGCAGAATGTGAGTCAGGACTCAGGAAGGAGATGAGGGTTCATGAAGATGGTACACTTAGGTTTGGATCGCGTCTATGTGTGCCTAGTAGAGATATCAGACAGGAGGTTATGGCAGAAGCTCACAGTTCTCAGTATTCTATACATCCTGGAGGGACCAAGATGTACCAAGATATCAAGCAGCACTTCTGGTGGAACGGGATGAAGAGGGAGGTAGCTAGATTTGTTTCCCGTTGCTTGGTATGTCAGCAAGTGAAGGCAGAACAGCAGAGGCCAGCTGGGTTACTGCAACCGCTTCCTATCCTGGAATGGAAATAGGAGCATATTATAATGGACTTTGTGACCGGTTTACCGAGATCACCAAGTGGTAAGGACGCTATTTGGGTGATAGTGGACCGACTTACAAAGGTAGCACACTTTCTTCCTTTCAGAGTAGGGCAATCTACAGAAAAGTTGGCAGAGTTATATATGCAACAGATAGTCAGGCAGCATAGAGTTCCTGTCAGTATTGTGTCGGATCGAGATACCCGCTTTACATCACACTTCTGGAAGAGCTTACATCATAGTCTGGGTACCAAGTTAAGATTTAGCACGGCTTACCATCCGCAGACGGATGGGCAATCAGAAAGAACGATTCAGACTTTAGAAGACATGTTGCGAGCTTGCACTTTGGATTTTGGAGGGTCTTGGAAGAGTCACCTGCACTTGGTTGAGTTCTCATACAACAATAGTTATCAGGCCAGTATCCAGATGGCGCCATTCGAAGCAATATATGGTAAGAAGTGCAGGTCACCGCTTGCATGGGATGATATTGGGGAGAGGAAGATGCTAGGCCCAGAAATCATTATTCAGACGGTTGAAGTAGTTAAAGGAATTAGAGAGCGACTTCGAGTTGGGCAGGATCGGCATCGTTATTGGGCGGACCAGCATCGTAGGCCGTTAGAGTTCTCTGTTGGGGACCACGTATTCTTGCGAATCTCACCTACTCGTGAGGTCATTAGATTTGGCGTTCGCGGGAAATTGAGTCCGCGGTACGTGGGCCCATTCGTTATCCTTGATCGGATAGGCGATGTTGCTTATCGTTTATCACTCCCACCTTCATTACGAGAGGTGCATGACGTGTTTCATGTATCTCAATTACGTAGGTATGTATCAGACCCAAGCCATGTCCTCGATCATTCTGAGCTGGTTGTTGGTACCAACCTGTCTTACGAGGAACAGCCTGTGTCCATTTTGGACCGAAGAGAGAAGATACTCAAGAACCGAATAATTAGTCTTGTCCGTGTTGCTTGGGGTCATCACTCCTTGGGAGAGTCAATGTGGGAACGTGAGGATGATATCCGATCACGGTATCCACACCTGTTTGACTCACAAGGTATTCTCTTTCTGTATACCTTGATTGTCTTGATTTCTCATGCTTATCGCCTTATGGATAGAACTACTTGATATCGTAGATTGATAGATTTACATATATAGTACTTGCTTTTGATATGGTAAAAATGATTGCTTGCTCACTAGAATTGCTTGATCACTAGAATTACTTGTATTAGTTTAGCTCCGATATTTCTACCTGCTTTGGATTTGAAATTCCGAGGACGGAATTTTTCTAAGGTAGGTAGAGATGTCACTCTCCGTTCCCAGAATGTGTATTGTTATACATGTACAACTCATATGTATTTATTTAGTATTTATCATGTATTATTCTGTATTTAAATTCCTTTAAATTTTTATGTTAATTAATTATATGCTCTTTAATTTTCATGTTAATTAATTTCTTGCAATTTTATTATCTGTATTTTATTTTCTGCTTTTAGTCTTGCTTATTTGGTTCGGCCTAGGATGGATTCTCGGGTTCATGGTGGGTAAACCCGGCCCATTAGCTCCCACCTATCACCCCTTCCTATTTAAAGTTTCAATCTCTTTCTCTCTCCTCATTACTTTATTCTCACCATTACTTCTTCTTCCTCCTCTCATTACTCTCCACCACCTACCAACAGCAAGGAGAAGGCAAGTGCAAACTTGCTTCTCAATCACCCATTTTTATGGATCATTATTCTTCCTTCCTTAATCCTGAGAGAGTTTAGTGCTTGGTATTTTTGGTTTCTGTGGCTTGTTTTCCCTAGATCTAAGTTTGTGTATTTTGGCTGTTCATGGGTTCTTGGTCCACCAACTTAGCGTGTATTTTTGGCACTGGACGAAGGCTCCATAGGACTTGGAGTTCGGGAAATGTTGTACGCACACGTTCTTACGTGCTCGCGTAAAACATCAGCCCAGTCACGCACACGTCTTTACGTGTTTGCGTGTATTTTTAGTCACGCTCACGCTGTGCGTGCGTGCGTGTATTACTTGTCACGCTTATACGCTCACGCTAGCCAGCGTGTACCACGTTTCACGCTCACTTCTACCTACTAAACTTGGCGTGTTTTTTTACACGCACGATTCTTGCGTGACTTTTGGCCTTAGCATGGACTTGTTAGCGTGACTTCCTGGATTGGGTGTTTTTATTTTGTTCTATGCTTTATTCATTTAATGTTGGCATGATAATTCCCTATTATATCCTTACGCCTTTTTGCATGAACCCGATAATCTTAGCATGTTAATATTTTAATACATATGGTTGTGTATTAGTGCCAAGCGTATTGATTGGTTTACGGGTATCCAGTAAGACTGGAACTTGACCTTGAGAGTTATAGACTCGACCCCATTTTCATGCTAATTGACTTTCATGCCTTGTCACCATTGATGACGATGGTTATCTTGACTGAATTGATCATGCGTTCCTAGTTGGAACTAAGAGACTGGCTAGTCGTCTTATTGAAATAAATGAATGAGACACGTTCATGTTATGAACTATTGTAATCGACTGGCTGATCCCAAATATTGACATACATGCACATGCAGGCTTCAATCTATTTATTTAATTATTTATTTATTTATTTTCTACAAAAGAAGCATGTGTATTTTATGGTCAAGGCATGATTACCGTGGTTAGATTTGATTGTTGCATTACGCTATGTAAAACCTGCAACCTAATCGCACTGGTATCGTTGTAGGGTTGTGCATATCGTACCCCGTACGAAAGTACTCATCTGAATGACCATGATCCACGGCATGGGATTTCGTTCAACGTAGGGACTATTAAGTTAAATAAAATAATAATTGCATGGAGAGAATGGATTCCCGAGTTCTTACATAGCAGCCCCTTGGGACGAGTAGTACCCGACGGACCGGCTGGTTCCCACAGATACTGTAAATCTGCCACACGGGCAGGGAACAGTATCTGCTTTAATTATTATTGTATATGTATATTGATGACGGGCGTCCTGCTAGGACTCGTCTAATTCATGCATAGCGCACTTGATTCACTGGATAGACTAGCCTTGCTTGTACATAGTAAGAACTGAGGAATCCTTAATTTGCATTATTCCAGGATAACCTGGGACTCACAATAGCAAGCCGTACGAGTTGATTGGCCGTTCAAGATAATTTGTTTGTGTACTGTACCTACTCTGTTACCTAATTGGGATGATCAGAATGTCAGGACATGACGGGCCAACTTCTGTCCTTGTTTGGTTGGGAGGTTGGTTCGAAGTGTCGTGATGTAATGTGAATCCTAGTAGCAAGCAGAGATCTATTATTATATTCTTTTACTTACTGGTTTAATCCTTCATATCGTCCTTCCTTGTGGTACTTGCTATTAGAGGTCTAACCTCTCTGGTTTTGCATGGCCAGATTTAGAGCCGGTCCCCGAGGATCCAGCTTACTTCTACCTCCAAGATGGTCAATACTAGGGGAATGATCGCAGGAGGACTCGAGTGGATTCCTTACTTCACCACTCGTTTTGTTATTTGCTTTATACTTTGCCGTTTGGCACCGACATGTTAGTCGGATTGTCTTGCACTTACTTTTACATAATTGTAATTAAGTCAGACTGCAGCTGATAACAATTGTGTATACTTGCTATATCGTCTGGCTATATTTTGTAAAGCCAGATCTCAAGAACATTTTGACTTAGCGTTTGGGACGCCTTACTGCTTTATCTTACATGTTCTCTATTACTGTTTCTTATTTGAATGATTGAGACAATAGATGTAAAGTGACCAAGCAAGACTTTATGTAGTATGCCCCCGTCTGGTTAGACAGCATGTCGTATATACGGTATCATCTATCCGTAATACGTAGCTGGCTGAGTCATTCCCCCGCTCTCCAGTATTCTGGTTCTGGGGCGTAACACATAAGCTATCCGTACTGAACCGTATAAGCCTATTTCGAGCCGAACCACGTAAGCTTATTCGAACTGGACCGTATGAGCTCATTTCAACCGAACCGCATACGCTCATTTTGAACAGAACCGCATAAGCTTATTCGAACTGAACCGCATGAGCTCTTTCAAACTGAGCCGCGCAAGGCTATGCTGAACTAAGCCGCATAAGCATCAAGTAGTTGTGTTTCGGCTATCTTTTTGACCTTGTTCTTTTGTCTTTCTTCAGTGAATCTGCCAGTAAATCCTGCGGGCTAACTTCTAGTGGGCTCAAATCAGTTCGCCTTGGGCGTGCGTCTTGATGACCTAGTTAAGCATGTGCTGAATCAATTTCCTGCTAATGAGCCTTCGGAGAGGTTGAACGCCATCGAGAATCAGACCCTCCATTATCTCCGTGCCATGATGAATACTGGAAAGTTGGATGGATTATACCTGAAGCCTTCATTCCTCTTTGGAGACGCTTTAATCATAAAGAAACCCCGAGTATTAGAGATTTCTGAGAACTGGGATTTTTCTTTGGATGGGATGGTAATCCATATTCCTCTCATGGAACGTCATTGTCCTCTGTCGTGGTTCAATATGGGTTGTTGGACAGAAAGATGGTGTGTAACTTAACTCCTACCCAATCAGGGATGTTGATGGACAACATCCATTATAACCCGAACATGCGGTCAGCGTACGCGGGTAAGGATTTCGTCCTCCGGTACATGATGGGTCTGGCCCCAGGCTCTTTCATGAATGTATACGGTCCCAACTTCACATTCACTCAAGCTGATACATTCCTGAATCGGCTCGCTCGCAAAAAATCTTATCCCGTTGGCAGACTGGCATTGCTGAACTGGATAAACCCCACTTCTACGTGGGCCCAGTTGACCATTTGGGTTCTGCAGACCTACGGAATATTCCTGCAGGAGGTGGGACTTTATCATGCCATTCGGGGTACTTGTCACGGGCTTCCTATCAATAAACCATTGTTCGTGGCATCTTGGAGATGTATAACCGGCGAACGGGGACGTTCTTTGCACCCGGAGGGGAGTTGGGGCTTCTCTCCATGAGATGTATACTGTCTCCAAACTTCCGTGGGGGAACAAGCCTTTCGAGGTGTACACCCCGTCGAATGAGGAGTTCGAGGACTTGAACCGACGACTCCCAGGTTTTGTTGTGGTGTATCAGGAGTTGCTGTGCCATCATAGTGCTTGTCACCAGATGGCTATAAAAAAGGTGGATAGCTCAGAAGGGACGCTCCCCCCCACATCCTGGGTCAATTATCTTTTTAAAGTTGACCCTTCTGGCAAAGTTACTCCTCGAACCCATCGAACCTAGGGAGAGATAAAGGACCTGATGTTGAGCGTCAAGAAGTCGCGGTCCAAGAGTGACATATTCGGGAGTCAAACTGACTCTCTTAGCTATTTTACTATGGCACCACGCAGATGTCAGAGAAGGCGCTCCTGGCTGGATTCTTAATGATATGGCTACGGAACTGCGTAGTCTCGGGAGGGGCAGGTTCTATTGAGAGGATCTGTTACCACTTCATTCTCCCTGCCGTTAAGCTGGTATTTGGAGTTAGACTGGCTCTTCTTTCGGCTATGGTGTGTAGCATACACCATGGTCTCCGAACATTCTCGTCCAAGGTCATTGCCCGCAAGAAGACGCTGGATTTTAAGTGCATAGAGCTACCGTTCCACTATTTGATGGGGTAGTTGTTGATGCACTACAAATCTTTGATGGGACCTGGAATAGCGGAAGATGCTACAGATGAAGACGCTTTCCTTTTCAAATTCCATTGCCAGTCTTGGGAATACAATACTATGCCAGCTTGTCGGAGGGCGCTGGCGAGGGTGGATGGGTATGACTTTTTCGTGTCTGTTCCTCATTTTTTCGATGAGGAAGTGAGGAATGTATACCTTGATGGTACCGGACCTTCTCACTTTCTGTCTCCGAATATGCTCACCTGGTTGCGCAACATCCGCCCCGTGCATCTGGTTTATCGTAACCGCGATAATGTGTACTTGGAGCCCTACCTGCCTAGTAGGTTTTTCCGTCAATTTGGCTACAACCAGTTATTCCTTGACTGTCCCAACCCTTGTTTGGGCTTTGAAGGTAGCGTTCTTGATGGTGTCAGGGCGTGGAATTATTATGACGCTTATCATACTCGGGCCAGCTTCTCGGTCCCCGATGCTAAGGCACCGAGGGAAATTTTGTACGTGGCTGCTTTGTATCATGTTATGGCGAACAAGCCTCCTGTTAATTTCGATCCGAGTACCAGTTTTATCGTGGGTACCGGTTTAGAGGAGAAGCCCAAGGGGGCTAAGGCTAGAAAGCAACTAGTGCTCCAGACTCCCCCTCCTGAATCAGAATCTTTCGAGTCGGCTGAGGAGGATGATGATCATGATAGCGAAGTCTCCCTTTCTGGTGGGGGTGAAGAAATAGCGGATCAACTGCTTCCTACACCCGATGAACTGGCGGAGGATTCGTTACTTGCTACACAAGAGGAAGTAGTGAGGGAAGGACAGCCTCCCGCTGTGCCTGGTCCCTCACGCAAACGAGTCAGACGTGAGTCTTCTGACAGCCGAGTGACCTTTTTCGTGAAAAGAGCTGCCGTTAGGTCTCGTGGATTACTTATTACCGAGGGGGGTGAGGATGATGACGCTGCTCCGAAGGTACGACTATGTCGGAGCTATCTCCTTGTTGTGGCTTTCTTTTCTCTTGGAGATATGACCTGACCATTTTTCTTTGTAGGCGTGACGAACCAGGCTCTCCTGAACCGTCTGCTGCCCTAGAGTTGATCCGGTCCTTGCTGTTTGATTAGCGACATGTGTCCGCGGTCCTTTCTGCGGGGGCTCTCTCAGCGGCGGCTGGAAGCTCCCAGGTTGCTGAAGCCTCGGCCCGGGGTGACAGAGGTTCCCTCGGACTTGCCTCCGAGGTTGCTGAATTTCTGCAAGGCGACACCGATCTCGTCGCATCCCCTCCCAAGGGTGCTGGGGCGGAGGAGCCTATCATATTTAACTCGGAGGCTGCTGGTGAAGAGGCTGCGGGGGCTGTAGGCGAACCTCAGCCTCCATACTCTTTCGCTGGTAAGATAAGCCAAATATTGACTAGCGAGGGGGCTTATTTGCTCTATCAACATATCCTCCGGGTCAAATCGATTCATGGTTGTCTTGGCCCTACAGGTCCTGACCCTTTACTTTCTACCACGGATGTTCTTGGGGAAGGCTCGGCCCGCCGCGATCTAGGGGGAAGGAGCGTTTTCTTTCCTTCGCCGTCTCATGTCGAGGGGTCTTCCGCCAGCTCCGGGCAGATGGGAATGGAGCTGGCGACGGTCTTCGCCTCACCCTCTGCTGCTTTTACGGCTTCGGAGACTGACTTCTCGACCCTGCCGAGCATCCAAGTTTTGTGGGCTGCTGAGGAGGAGTTGGTTGCTGTTCTGGCATCCTTCCGTACGGAGTTTGCTTCCTTCGTGGCAGGGGCGGCCGATTCTGTTGCGTCCTCTTCAGTGTTGCCAGCTACACTCCCGTTGACGCCGGCTTCTTCGGAGGCTCTGGACGAGGTATTGCAGGATGTGGTTGATAGCTTCTATCGCCACTTAAAGAGGGGCATAGATGCTGCCATAGAACGGGGGATCCCTTTTACTCTGTCCCTGCGGTGCGCCCGGGGTCAGATTGAAACTTTGAAGGCTCTTCCTGGCGGGGCGGGGTTGGCTGCGCTCCTTAAGTTGGCAGAGGCTGATCAGCTCGTGACCCAATTGCTGATGGTATGGCAGGCTGACTTGCCTACTACGATTGAACGGGAGCGGGGCTTCCTTATTGCTGCTCGGGACAGGATAAAGCTCGCTCGAGATACTGCTTGGCTAGTTGTGAAGGGGACCTTGACAAGCTTTCTGCTTCGTATGACAGGCTGGGTCGTCGAAGTCAAGCTTGTAGGACTCGGGAGAGGCTGCTTCTCGTGGAATAGCTGACATGAAGGAGCGGATTCTCGCACTTCAGCAGGAGCTGGCCTTCCTAGAATCAGAGCTGAAGGCTGCTGATGCGGAACAGGAGTCGATTGTTCGGGAGGCCAAGAAGGTTTCCCGATCTTCTGTTAACCTGGAGCGGGCCTTTAAGAAATTCAAGGATAACTTGCAAGCCCATGCTCAACTGGAGGACGAGGCGGTGCTGACCCAAGAGGCGGAGCGTCGAGCTACACAGAGGTTTGAGCGGTCGGTTGCCTTGCTGACGGACCGTCTCAGGGCGTTATGTGCCCCGGAGCAGTGATTAGCTTTCTATTTTTCTTTTGCTTTTTTTCGTCTTTTTGTTTTGATTTTGTAAAGGATGTGATCCTAAATGATGTAGCACTTTGAATTTTGAATGAATGAGCATGTTTCAACTCATCTTCTCTTTCTTGTACTTGCGGTGTTTGTGGAATTGGACCTGCTGGGGGATTATTTATGGACCCGTCACCCTGGGCGTACCTTGGTTTTAGATACGAGTAACAAGTTTTGGAGAGGAATACTTAGAACAACTTCGTGATAAGACAGCTATAGAAGTTTTTGGTATTCAGGAGAATGCCAAGGAGCAGCTGGGCTCTCAGGCATGATAGGGAAGGGATGGACGCATACTGGAGATCTAGTACAGCATTTGTGGTCGACTGAGGACATTTGTGGTCAACAGAGGACGTTTGTGGTCACTAGAGGACGTTTGTGGTCAACAGAGGACATTTGTGGTCAACAGAGGACATTTGTGGTCAACAGAGGACATTTGTGGTCAACAGAGGACATTTATGGTCAACAGGACATTTGTGGTCAACAGAGGACATTTGTGGTCAACAGAGGACATTTTTGGACCTATTATCCTTGTCGTACTCCGATTATGGGTACAGATAATAGGTTGAAAGGGAACCGACATACTTACTCAGAGGTAATAGGGACATGGCAAGCATGAAGGTTTCTTCGACGGAGCCTTCCCACTCAGAGGTAATGAGGACATAGGAGGAGTGGGCTCAATGAAGAGGGGGTACATAGAACGACTCAGAGGTAGGAGAACGTGGAAGTTCTATGCGTGGGGGCGGTTTGTTTTTGGTGGAAGTGAAAACGACTTAGAGGTAATGAGGACATGGCCGTTTCGAAAATTTGTGGATCGATTACCTTTTTTGTGCACTGGGAGTGCGGGTAGTGGATCATGAGGGAGGATCTCTTCCAGGAAGAAAGTTCAGAGGTATAATCATACGTGACTTACTATCTGAAAGAGTGACCGGAATGTGAGTTCAGAGGCACCAGCGGGTACATAACTCGGTAATTTAGAATATTGAGAAAGTATGAGTTCAGCGGCACCAGCGGGTACATGACTCGATAATCTGAAGGGAATATGGAGGTGAGTTCAGCGGCACAGCAGGTACATGACTCGATAATCTGAAATATGTGGATGTGAGTTCAGCGGGTCACGGTACCAGCGGGTACAGGACTCGATGATATGGAGAAGATGTTGTTGCAGAGATAATATCTTCAGGAACTTGTCGTTGACGGGCAACATGAGCAAGTCTCGTTTGTTTGCGAGGCGGGTAAGCACGTTGGAGAATACTGCCTCAATGATAAATAGGCCTTCCCACTTTGGCTGGAATTTGCCGGCGGTCTTGTGAGTCATGACCATCGACCTCCGGACTGCCAGAACGAGATCGCCCACCTGGAATGTTCTGATTTTGACCTTCTTGTTGAAGGCTCCAGAGATGCGTGCTTGGTATAGCTCAATTCGTTGCTAAGCCAAGAGGCGTCCTCATCTAGTGCCTCCAATTCCTGTAGCCGGCGATGGTGGTTTTCGTCTGTCGTCAATTGATGTGTGAGGGCGACGCGTAGTGAGGGGATCTGAGTCTCCAATGGGAGGACTGCCTCACTCCCGTACACCAGGAAGAATGGTGTATTCCCGGTGGCTGTTCGAAATGGTGCGATAAGCCCATAAGCATTCGCCGAGCTTCTCGTTCCAGTCGCGTTTGTTGGAGGAGACAAATTTCTTGAGGAGTTTGATGATTATTTTGTTGAATGCCTCTGCCAACCCGTCGCTGTCGGGTTGTATGGTGTCGAAGCGACATTCTGAATACGGTGCTTATCGCAAAACCGATAGAATATGTGGCTTGTAAACTGCGGACCATTATCATGGATGATCCTTCGGGGCAGTCCAAAGCGGTAGATGACGTGATGCTTAAGAAAGCTGATCACGTTTAAAGTCTTAACTTCTGCGAGTGGGACAACTTTCGCCCATTTGGAGAAGTAATCAGTGATCACAAGTATGAAGCGATGTCCTCGGAAGGAAGGTGGGGTGATTGGACCAATGATATCCATTTCCCATGCTTCGAATGGCCAGGACGCCACTGTCGAATGTAGAAACTCGGATGGTTGGTGAATGAAGTCCGCGTAGACTTGGCAGGCTTTGTATTTCTAGCATAATCTATCGCATCTGCCACCATCGTGGGCCAATAGTAGCCCATTCGTCGAAGACGGTCTTGCAATTTAGGACCGGGCTGGTGGGCCCCGCAGACACCGTCATGAGCTTCTCGTACGGCTTCTTTGGCTTCTGCGTTTGACAGACACCGAAGCAGTAATCCATCGTAGGAGCGGCGATACAGCATTTTCGTCTCTGCATCGTAGAAGAATTTGAGAGAACGCCGTCTGATGGAAGTGGCTTCCTTTGGGTTCTCAGGCAAGATGTCGTAGACGACGAAGTCGATGAATGGTTGTCTCCAGTCTGGGGCATCATTGATCGTCTGGGCGGAATAACTCGCCACGAATTGTACATTATTCTTGGGACAGACCAGTTCATGGCCTATCACATCCACTGATTGGCGATCATAGTTCGGAACTGCTAGGGAAGCGGCAAGACCAGCTAGGGCATCAGCTTCGATATTTCGGAGTCTGGGGACATGTTCGATGAAGAATCCCTCGAGTGACGAGATGATGTCAATCGTATTTGGTGATAAGGAATCATGTCTTCGTGGCGGACCTCATATGAGCCCCGGATCTGATTGACGATTAGTTGGGAATTACCGTTTGCTTCAAGGTATTCTACCCCCAGCTCTCTTGCAAGTTGGAGTCCGATGACTAAAGCGTTGTACTCGGCCATATGTTAGAGCAGGGCTCTATGAGGGAATAAGTGCGGTTAATCACCAATCCGGAAGGGGAGACCAGCACTATCCCGACCCCGACTATATTGCCTTTAGGTCCGGTCCTCGAAGCACCGTCGAAGAACATTCGCCATATATCATCGTGAGAGGTTGCATTCGAGTCAGCGACCTCGTCTGGGATCTCTTCACATATCCTGGATGACTCCGATCCTGGGTGGGCTGCCAAGAAGTCTGCCAGGGCTTGACCTTTGACAGCCTTCTGCGGGATGAAGACCATATGATAGAGGGACAGCAATATTGCCCATGTAGCGAGGCAAGAGCTGAGCGCCCCTGGCTTAGTCATGAGGACTCTGAGAGGGTTGACTCGTGAGATCACATGTATCGTTTGTCCGGTGACATAGTATCGCATTTTCTGAATGGCAAACACCAGGGCAAGGCATTCCTTCTCCACAGCGGTGTATCGGTGCTCTGGCCTGTCTTCATTCGGCTGAGGTAATATATGGCTTGCTCATGGCCTGCGTCGTTGTTTTGTGCCAGCAGAGCCCCGAGGGAGTGTTCCATTGCTCGTACATAGAGCAGGAATAGTTTTCCAGGAAAGAGGCCACCAAGACTGGAGGATTTGACAAATATTCTTTGATGCTGTCGAAGGCACGCTGACATTCCTGTCCCATACGAATGAGACTCCTTTCTTCATGAGGTGCGTGAATGGTCGACATCGCCCGGAGAGGTTAGAAATGAACCTCCTGATGTAAGCTAGCCTCCCTTGGAGGCCTCTGAGTTCGCAGAGATTTCTCGGAAGACCCATCTCCATGATTGCTTTCGTCTTCTCAGGGTCTACATGGATACCTTGTGCAGTGATGATGAAGCCCAAGAACTTCCCGCTGGATACGCCCAGAAAGGACTTCGTAGGGTTCATTTTCAAATTGTGCGCTCGCATTAGGTCGAATACCGTCCTTAGATCCTGCAGATGGTCTCCCTTGCAGCGACTCTTAACGGCTATATCGTCAACATAGCACTCCAATGTCTTGCGTAAGTGGTCTCTGAAGATGATGCTCATGGCTCTTTGATATGTGGCACCGGCATTCTTCAAACCGAAAGGCATGACTATGTAGCAGTACGTGCCAATTGGTGTTCGGAATGATGTATGCTTTTCGACGTCAGGAGACATTTTGATTTGGTTGTACCCCGAGAAGCCATCCATGAATGACATATGTTCAAAGCCGCAGGTATTGTCGATCATGATGTCTGTGATAGGAAGGGGGAATTCATCTTTGGGGCACGCCTCGTTCAGATTGCAGAAGTCGATGCAGATTCGAATCTTCCTATTCTTCTTGAGGACGGGCACTATATTGGTGACCCAATCGGGATGTTGCTCCTCACGAATGAAGCCGCTGGCTATCAGTTTGTTGACTTCGGCTTCGATCGCATCCATGATGCCTGGGCGGAAGCGTCGCTGCTGTTGCTTGACTGGCTTCGCATCTGGCCGAATGTTAAGTTTGTGAAGAGCAATGTCGGGATTTAACCCTGGCATGTCTTCATAGCTCCAGGCGAACACATCAATGTATTCTCTGACAAGTTCTAGCAGCGACTCCCACTCTTCGTCTGCTAGGCTTTTACTGACGAAAATTTGTTTTGGAGACGATTCGCTGCCGAGGTCAACCTGTGTGACTTCATCTTCAGTAGGAGGTTCTCTCAGTTCGAACCGTTTTTCCATTGTGCATCCAATTGCTGGGCCCACGGCTCTAGCTCGAGGATTTTGGGGATGTCTTCGTCTTCTTCGTAAGCGTCGACGAATGCCATGTTGACTGTCATGACTTGTCTGAACACATCTCCGATGCTGGTATCCGAGTCCGAAGTTGGTGACCGGTTGAATGTGACTGCCAGTCGCATTCTTCATCTGAACTCTCAGGGGTCATAGTAGGCGTTACATACCCCAACCCGTATCGAGTTTTGCTATAGTAGTCTCGTGGTTTGCCCGCCGGGACTGGCGGCTTCAAAGGTAATCGTCGCCCAGTGCCGTAGTTCAAACCTGGCGGTCTCCAGATCATACCCCTGTTTCTGCATGAGATATTTGGATTGAGGGCTATAGAGATACAGAGGCAGTCTCCGACATCTGACCCGAGGTCGGCTTCCTCTATGGTGAAGGGATACGGGTCGTCCTTCCGGCCGAAGATGATTGGATGGTCCCCTCCTTCAATTATTCGGTAAGTGTCTTCTACTGGAGTAAGTTGGATTGCGGTGTACACCTTTGTCACTTGTGTGTGTAGGTGAGTGCCTATACCGTGTTCCATAGCATACATTGTACATAGCTTATTGAGCTCGGTGTAGTTCAAAGATAGCCCTTTATTGATGAAGTAAGGTATCTTTTCTAGGGGGATTACATCATCAGCGAGGGAACATCAGTGTGGGCAGCCACATACTTGACTAGCTCTGGTTCCTCTTCGGCATATCCCCTGTGTAAATGAAGACTGAGTAGGACGCCCTAGGCAGCTTGATTGTCAGAGGTTCAGCTGATGGAGCAGAGCGTGGAGTTGTTGCAGACTAGCGACCCCCACTTTGGCACTTGATGTGGAGCGAGGTGGCTAGCTCGCTAGAGATGTTAGACCTTGCATCGGGGTGACGACCCTTCTTGGGAAGGCGTATCGTCAGTGGCCTATCGGAGGGATTGAGCTTCTCCGTTTGGGATTGACCGACTCTCGACAGTCTGATTATCATGGCACTCGTTGTGGGTCTCGGCACTTGGCCGGACCTTGGCAGCCAGTTATCATCTGCTCCTCCTGTGCCGAGAGGCTGATCGCGTCCCTCCTAGAGTGGCAGTAAGGGTACGAACATGCCCGGTTTGCGAGCTTGAGGTGGATCGTCCGAGCTCTTCTGATCCTGTGGCTGCCTCGGTACTAGCTTGTACATTTCCTTCATCAAGTGCCTCTTCGACTTTTCGTATAGGCAGGAGTCGAGTAGTTAAGATTCGACCCCTTTTGAAGGGATCGTCAGCAAATTCCGTCTTCACGAAGCCGTATTTGTTGACATATTTGAAGCACTGGTGCAGCGTGAAAGCGATCATAATCGTGTATCTATGGCGCCCCCAAGAGGATGTTGTAAAGAAGTGTCTGCATCTATGACGATACAAAGCAGGTGACTTCGGATTGGAGGTTGCCAATTTTACACTTCAGACGAATCTTCTAATAGGGAAGCTCCTGCCCGAATTAAAACTGCTGATGGCGGTGCTTGTAGGTGTCAGGCGATGCTTGGGATACGGAGATGATGTAGCAGACCCTACTTCGGGATGATGCTATGGAAGAGCCAGGATCATGTGCATCCGATCCACCTTCACGTCGCCGATGTATCCGTGTAGTATAACAGGCGATCGTGTAGGTTGGTTTTGATGAGCATGTCCTATGGAGTGAAGACGATGTTGGGCATGCTCCCGTGCAGGCACTGTCTTGGAGATCCACGGGTGAGTCCTCCCCGGTGAGGTTGGATTGAGCCAGATAGACATCGGCATTTTGGAGTGCTTCGCTTAATGCAATACGAACGTCCTTGGAGAGCCTTAGGAGTTCGTACAGTGACAACTTGGCCTTGTGTTAGCCAATTGTGCTAAGATATCAAAGTTTAGGGCCTCTCTAGCCCTTGGGCTTGCCTGCCTCTTTTCGGAGGGATTTGTCGAAGCGAGTCTTCCTCGGCCTAGGCTTGTCGGTCGTCGAAGGCTGAGCCGATCCCGGAGCATCAGTTGTAGTGGGTTGATGATTTTCAGCTGGATTGTCAACCACAGGTTGGGATTGTTCCGGACCGCGTGACGACGGCTGTAGCTTCCTCGTTATCTGCCGAGATTGTGTGGCAGGTCCTGACTTTTCCACTTTTCTCTTGGCGGTGGAAGATGGTGTGGGCCGAGTCACTTCTGACACCAAGTCTGGATGGATCCACATGACCTCCCCTCGTGATGTGGTGAGGGGTACTAGACCGGCAGCCTGATCTCGGGGAGGTGGAAGATTGGTAATCTCCATTATCGCTAGAGGGACGGGATCACCCCGTCTTGAGTCTCCATCGAAGGGAAGCTGCCGAATTGTACGGACACCATATTGGCCGCCACGGTTACCTCTTCGAAATCGATGGCCAGAGCGTTTGAATCGATGAGGTTTTGGATGTACCGTTTCAGCTGGTAGCAATCGTGTGTAGCATGATGGACATAGCGATGATAATGGCAGTACTTTGGATTCTCCATCTTTGCCGGCCGCGGTTTCCGTCTTGGTGGAGGAAGCTGAATTCTGTCCCCTTGTATAAGCATATCCAAGATGGGCTTGACGTGACCGTCTTCGAGGAGTAAGTGATTTGCGGCCATTATTTGTCTGCTGGCTTCGGCTCAGGTTTCTGTGCTGTATCGGCCACCATAGCCTGCTTTCCTTTGCTATCCCGATTGTTGGAGGGGCTACCCCCATTATCGTTGTTGGGACGCTTGCCCTTGTTTTCTCCTTCCGAGATATGCAATCCCAGTTGGCGAGCCTTCTTCAATCGTTCTTCGGCGCTTGTGGCGCTGATGATGAACGTCTTCCAATCTTTGAATTGACTTTCGCCCATCCAGAGACTGATCGTTGGAAGCAGTCTCTTTTGGCAAATTTCAATTAAAGAGGAATCTGGATTTCGGAGGGCAGCTTCATGGCGGTTTGGCGGAACCGCTCAATGTAGTTCCTTGTCAGCTCCTTCTCCCCTTGGACGACGTCCATGAGGGTGGACATGGTGACGTCCTGCCCTACTTCGTAGAATCTCTCCAAGAACATGCGCTTGAAGCCGGCGAAGGAGTAGATGCAGTTGTCCGACAGATTGCATACCAGTCGAAAACGACTCCCTCCAATGCCCCGACGAATAATCGGGTGAGAATAGCATCGTCGTGGGGCAGATGGTCCGTGGTGACCTCGAAGTAAGTGATGTACCAACTCGCTGAGGTCTTGCCATCATAGGGATTGATGTTGAACGGCTTATATCTTGGTGGGAAGGGAACATCCCTCCATGCAGCAGGGTATGGTTGCCGTATTCTGAGGTCTTAAGAGTTTTTTCGAGCGTGGAACATGGCTCGGAGCTCCTGGACCTCTCTTCTCGCTTCGCGTGCTTCGTCCACGGCGGTAGGGGCCGTTGTTTCTGGAGGATTGTTGTCCGGGTTTGGTGCCGCCGAATTTGAGTCCGCATTGACCGCGGGACCCGTGCTTGTTTGGCCAGACATCCCTCCTTGCATAGTTGGAAGGGCCGCTTTAATCTCGTCTACAGACTTGACCAAAGCAAGTAATATGGCTTCGAGACTGTCGATGCGCTGGCGATCACTGGAACCACCTTGGTTGCTGTCTGTCATGAACACCGTCCTTATATGATGAAACGGAAGGGACGGTGGAGGATATATCCTCTGAGTCATACCCATGTACCGAGAAGTCATCGGGATATGTGGGAATATTCTCTTCTGGTTCGGACTCGGAGGGAATAGTACCCCCGGCTTCAGAGCTTGCTTCATCTTGAGAGTCATGGATGTCCTCGGGGACATCAGCGTCTGTTGTACCTGATGGGAGAGTTGTTTCCCCGGGCTCGTCTCCTTGAAACATCGGATTGCTGTGGATGTTCGGAGGAGTGCTACCCCCAGTTCCCACGACCTCCAGCGATGTGGATGATGAATTTCCCATTGCAGCAGATTTCGTCTTTGAACGGGTGTGTTGGAATACTCCGGTGGAGGACAACCATTTAGACGACAGTTTCTTAGCTGTAGTGGTTGATATATTGGGGCCGGAGATGCTTGTCGTCTTCCCTCTCCCCTCGGCGGGGACTTTCTGAGTGGAATTGCAGAAGACAACAGGAGGTGCCTCGTCCTCTGAGCTCGGATGTTGTAGTCTTTGGAAGACTGACGGCCGTCTTCCGTCTCTGTCACGTTGTTGCAACAGCAGTTGACGATGATTTGGGTACAGTGACGTCCAAGCGAGGACTCTTTGCACACCGAAGCCCCTTCTCTTTCTTGCGCTTATGGAGGATCGCCTCACGCAGGTCAGAGGAACCACTTTGTCCTTTTGCCGTCGGGGGCTGGACTCGAGCGGTTCTATACAACTTCCCATCAGAGGCCCGCGTGATAGTCAACGGGACTCCCTGATAGTCAGAGGTTGGGGCAGCTGACTGGGCTTGATGAGCCCGCGCCGCCCTAGACTTCTTCTTTCTAGCACTTGCGGGTGCGTAATAGGAAGAGTCAAAGTTGAATACCACGGAGTCGGCTTATCATCCAGAGACCCATCAGGATCAGGACCGTATGAGAGACGGTCGAAGACTGATCGAGAGGAGCGTGGAACGGACGCTATGCAGCTAGGATTGGAAACCGTGCAGGGTGTCTGCATGCGGTTGTCTTCTGCTGTCGGATAAGTTGTTCTTGTGCGACTGGGAGTCACGACCGTGCAGGCTGGCCGCATGCGGTTGGCAACTGTGGCCGCATGGGTTTTCTGCAAGCGATTGACTTCAGTGACCGTATGAGCTTCATCCATGTGGTTGGCAACTGTAGACGCATAAGCTATGCGGCTGACAGATGTGACCGCATGAGTTTTCTTCATGCGGCTAGCGGATGTGGCTGTATGAGCTTTTTCTATGCGGCTAGCACCCTTATGCGGCTCGGATCGCGTAGAGTTCCTCTTTGCCCCTGCAAGTCCAGCATCATAGTGTTTTCTTCTGTCGGACTTGGGGACAGCAGAGTTGTCTACAGTCTGAAGTAGGGCCACAGGAGAGTCTTGCTCGCCGTCTTGAACAACAGAGGGTATCTCTGCAAGAGCTTCAGTAGGAACGAAGGATCGGGGTCTCCACTCCTTGCGGGCCTTCTTCGTACGGGCTCGCTTCTGGACCGGGCCAGCGCTCTTGTCGGAGAGCATTTCTTCGAACGCCTGTTGGTCGAACCGGGTGACCAACTTCTGTTGCGTGGAGCCAAGCTTGGCTGCATCCGATTGCATCACCAACTCCTCAGCCGTGGAGAAGTTTGTCCCCAGCAGAGTCGCCATCATGTTTGCCATGAAATATAAAAGAACAGAACAATTATCGGAGGACCGACTTTTACTTCACGTTACAAACTCGCTTGTACAAAGAAAGCCTAGGGACAAAAACCTAGGTACAGCAGTCTAAGTACAATTGTTTATTTTAGATTCTGGGGGTGACGATAGAGGCTCGGGAAGGCGACGGCAGCCCTGTCTTACTCCTTGGACGATCGGTATGCAGCCTTGGCTCCTGTGACGAGATGGTTGGCGTTGATGAAGAAATGCTCTTCTTGCTCTCCCTCTATTACTCTTCTGGCTTCTCTCTCTCTCTGTGTATTCTCTCTCTGATTATTGGGGGAGTCTCTCTGTCTATCTCTTTCACAAGGGAATGGCACCTTGCTTATTTATAGGAGTGGGGGCATCATTAGGGTTTGGATGATTGTCCATTCTCAAAGTGGCGGCGGCCTGATGTTTAATCAATCTGGACCATTAGTCTTAAGCGTGAAGGATCTGGGCCATAAATGTGGATAGTATTGAATCCTGCGAATGATTAATGCTGATTGCTTTAAATCTTCATGATTGGTTGTGTCAAGCTTGGATCTCTCACCACGTGTCCCATTGGCTTGATCACGAATGATATGCCCTGATCTCATTAATTATGAGGATAATATTAAATATGGTTATTGGGATCTGGTAAATCTCTGATTGATTTAATACCACGCGTCCCATAATCACCCTGCTACCGGCTGTCAAGTCATGGGGGCAATTAAATCTCTGCCACGTGTCTTAATGGTGGACCCTGTCAGAGCCGCATGATATCCATGAACCGCATGAGACAGCGTCTCAGTGAGCCATATAGGTATAGTACTTGCGAGCCGCATGGGATGGTTTCTTGGTGAGCTGCAGGAAGATGATTCCTGCCAGCCGCATGAAGCTGTTCTTCAATTGAGCCGCATGGGAGTAGCCACGTGGCAATCTTGGATCGTGGCAGAGATTTTTTCCTGTTCCCGAAGAGCCTGTCATTACGACAGGACCATCATAGCACTTTATGCCAAAGCCATCAGTTGTCAAATCATGGCAGAGCATTAAATAAGGCCATTACTTGATGGCCAGCTGTGTGAAGGGATCCCACGGGAACACGTGGTATTGATCGAGCCGCATATCTCTGTTGGTCGTTTGTGAGCCGCATGTACTTCCGAGCCGCATGAGGCTGGAAGACTCTTTGAACCGCATGGGACTGTCCCTATGTAAGCCGCATGGATTCTCCTGCTCCGAGCCGCATGAGACTGAGGGTCTCTCCGAACCGCATGGGACTGCCCATGTATGAGCCGTATGGGGTTCTCCTGTTCCGAGCCGCATAGACCATCATTCTGATATTTTCCATGCTTCTACAGTATGTCCTTCATGGACAGCTACTCAGGCTATAATCAGATCAAGATGTTCCCAGACGACAAGAAACGCACGTCGTTCAGAACTCCAAAGGGGGTTTACTGCTACATAGTAATGCCCTTTGGCTTGAAGAATGCAGGTGCCACATACCAACGAGCTATGAGCACCATCTTCCGTCAACACCTTCGCAAGACAGTCGAGCGCTATGTTGACGATATCTCCGTCAAGAGCCATCTTAGGGGTGATCACCTACGAGACCTAAAAAAAGTCTTCGACCTTATGCAGACGCATCAGCTTAAAATGAACCCCGCTAAATCCATCCTTGGGGTCTCTAGTGGAAAGTTCTTGGGCTTCATCATCACTGCGAAAGGCATTCATGTCGACCCCGAGAAGACTAAAGCCATCCTTGACATGGACCCTCCGAAGAACCTCAGAGAACTTCAAGGCCTACAAGGACGACTCGCCTACATCCGGAGGTTTATTGTGAACCTTTCCGAAAAATGTCAACCCTTCACCAAGCTTATGAAGAAGGGAGTTTCTTACGTCTGGACGGAAGAATGTCAGAAAGCTTTCGACGACATCGAAGCTTATCTGACAAGTCCCCCAGTCCTGGTGGCACCCGTTGCAAGCAAACCATTATTGCTTTATGTCTGTGCAATGGACCATTCCCTCGGCGCTTTGTTGGCCCAGAACAACGAAGCAGGCCATGAGCAGGCCATTTACTACCTCAGCAGGACAATGGTTGGGGTCGAACACCGGTACAACCCCATGGAAAAAGAGTGTCTAGCCTTGGTGTTTGCCATCCAGAAGACTCGCCACTATGTCTCGGGACAAACAATCCATGTTATCTCCCAAGTCAATCCACTCAGAATTCTCATAAAAAACCAGGAGCGCTAAAGTCTCGGTTGGCTACGTGGGCGATATTATTGACACCATACGATATGGTATTCGTACCACAAAAGGCTGTCAAGGGCCAACATTGGCCGGCTTTCTAGCCGCGCACCCAATCCTGAAATCATCCAGGCTCTATGAAGGTATCTCCGATGTGGTACAAGAAGCAAATATTACCGAAGAAAGCCCAGTCCGGCGGATGTTCTTCGATGGTGCTTCCAGAACAGGCCCCAAAGGCCAAATTATCGCGGGAGTGGGGGTGGTCTTAATCTCTCTCGACAAACTGGTCATCCAGCGCGCCTATTCTCTTTCAGAGCCGTGCTCCAACAATGTCGTGAAATACAATACCCTCATCATGGGGCTTCAGTTAGCAAGACAGCTGGGGGTGGACTACCTTGAATCTTACGGCGACTCAAAGCTTGTCATCAATCAAATCCGGAGACAATATAAGGTCCGCCATGAAGACCTCATCCCCTACCACAAAGCAGCGTTGGACATCATCTCAACCTTCACAGAATTATTCATAGAGCATGTGCCTCGGCTGTAAAACTTGGAAGCCGATGCTCTGGCCGGCCTCGCAGCCTCGTTGGCTACACCCGTCGGGACTCAACACTTCGTTAAGGTGACGGGTCGGGACTTAGCTTGCCCCAGAAATAATCTGTGCATGCGGACAACTCATGCCATGACCGCGGACCCTGGCATCAATGTCAGAGACTGGAGGTTCCCATTCATTGACTTTGCTGTCTACCGAATCCTTTCGGAAGACCCGAAGGAGGCAGTCTCAGTCAGCAGGCGCTCCCTCCGCTTCTATTACGATACAGCCTCCAAAATGGTATACCGGTGCTCCTACGATGGACTTCTCCTCTGATGTTTATCTAACGAAGAAGCCGCTGAAGCTCTTCGAGAAGCTTATGACGGAACATTCGGAGCTCATCAACCAGGTCCCAAGCTACAGGACCAACTTCGATGCATGGGCTATTACTGGCCCACCATGATGGCCGACGTTGTCGAGTACACAAAGAAGTGCCGTGCCTGTCAGCTGTACGCCGACTTCATCCACAGACCGTCAGAGCCTCTACACCCGACGGTTGCCTCTTGGCCATTTGAAGCCTGGGGCATGGATATAGTAGGGCCTATCACTCCTCCTTCATCAAGGGGATACCGCTTTATTCGGGCAATCACCGACTATTTCTCTAAATGGACGAAAGTAGTTCCTCTCACAGAGGTGAAAAGCTCAAAAGTGATCAGCTTCATCAAGCATCACGTCATCTACCGTTTCGGGATACCTCAAAGGATTATCCATGACAATGGCCCACAATTCATCGACCATGCGTTCAGTAGATTCTGCGACAAGAACCGTATTCAGAACGTGGCATCAACTGCTTACAATCCGGCAGCAAACGGATTGGCTGAAGCTTTTAGTAAGACCATTGTCAAGCTACTCAAAAAGGTCGTGTCATCCAATAAGCGCGACTGGGATGAGAAGCTCGGAGAATGTCTTTGGGCCTATCGTACAACGGTACGGACCCCGATGGACAACACACCATTCTCCATAGTTTATGGAAGCGAAGCAGTGCTACCGCTGGAGATCCAAATCCCCTCACTCTGAGTGACGATCACAAATTAGCTGACGGAATAGGACAATCAACGTCGCCGTCTGTAAGAGTTGGAAGAGCTTAACAAAAAAATGCCTCTTGGCTCAACAGGGCATCGAACTTTATCAATCCCGCATATCACAGACTTTCAACAAAAGAGTCCGACAGAGGACTTTCCAAGTGGGCAACCTGGTTCTGGCAGTCAAGAGACCGATGGTGATGAATCCCAAAACACCAGGAAAGTTCGAACCCAAATGGGAAGGACCCTTCATCATAGAGACGGTATACTCAAACGGTGCTTATCGTCTCGCTCAAGCTAATGGGGACTTGTTCATGATGCCCATCACCGACAAGTTCCTTAAAAAATATTATTCTTGACCTCCGTCAAGAACGTACTGCCTCTCCCCAGAGAGAGGATTGGTGAACTTGACCAAACCAAGTTCACACCCCTTCTTTGACAAATCATATGCTTCTGGAATCCAGCCGTTTCGTTACATTCTATCCCCAGTAGAGGGACAACCATGTACACATCACCTCTGAATTGCCTTTCTACACCTCATCAAGCAGGATTCTGTACCATGTAAAATCATGCTTAAAGCAACGTTTACCACGTCCATATTACATGTGAGTAAACATTCCATACAACAATCCCTGTTGTTGCACCATAGAACATCCACGTCCATATTATCTCTGAGTTGTTCTATAAATACCCACATAGTTCACTCCTACCATGTCCATATTACCTCTGAGTAGGAAAACTCCACCATTTTAGTCCATATTTACCATGTCCATATTACTTCTGAGTAAATATGTTGGTCCTCTCTCTCAACTTATTATCCGTACCTAATACCAAGGTACGCCAAGGATGATAAGTCTACACGAAAAGTACCCCACATTCATCACGACCTTATTACCTCTGAGTGAATGTCGGTTTCCTCCCGTGAGTAACTTATTATCTGCATCCAGCCAAGGTGCGCAATAGATAATGGGTCCACAAAAATCACAAGAAATGAACAAAACAGAAAACACTTTCATTTTCTTCAGCTAAACAGAAAACAAAAGATCACATCGATATCGAAAAAAAATAAAATACATCTTCAGGTTTCTTCATATCCCAGAAACACAAAGACAAAATAGGGACATTGACTTTGTTCATATTCCCGAAAACGACGATTGCAAAGTAACCTACGAATCCTCACAACCAGGGATCATAGTTGCGTTGAGGCATGTATCATTCCCTCAGCCACTTTGCATACGAAGGCTCAATCTGGTTGAGGTCTTCTGCAGAGACAGGTGGGTCAGTCCCGATGCTACTACTCTCTGATTGTGGCTCCTCCTTAACTTCAACCTTGGAAGCAATGTCTTCCTTGATGGTCATCGATTCTTCCTCGACCTTTGGTAACGCCTCCCCTTTAACAGTCACCGGCTCTTATTTGATGAGAGGAGGCGGTATCTCTTCCTTCAAGAGAGCCTCCGCCTTCGGCATGGATACTACAACAGAGTCATAGAAAAGTTAGCAAAAAGACTTAGAAGCTCAAAACAAGTATCTGAGACGCATCAACAAATCTGACGCGTCAAACTGGGTCGAAACCCATGCGCACAGATAGAACCTCATCAACGGCGCATCCTCAAGACCTAAGTCCACGCACGTCAGCAAGTGAAGCTTTGGCGCATCATTAGGACAAAAGTCCATGCGCGTCAGCCTAAGCACATCCACATAAGGCGGCTCATCTACAGTTGGGATACCCCAACATCGCTACAACATAGACCAAGGCAAGAGAATACCCACCGAACACTTCCGGGCGAACGTCGACGTGGGTCGCCCTGATGATGGGGACTTCCTCCGTGTCGACCTCCAAGGGTTCCTTGCCTCGGCTAGCAGTACCGTCTCGGGGAGTCTTGGGAGCCATCTCTCTAACAAAGAAAAGAAGGAAGAAAAGAGTTCTGAGGAAGAAGAAAACTTTTACAGAAAGTAGAAGACTCTCTCTCCTCACAAGCCGCCTATTTATAGGCTTGGCCTCGCGCGTAAACCGATAAGGCGTGACATCAGCAATCAGTTGCTTCGGGTCTCGAGAAATCAACGGCTGCTTATTTTTAAAAGATTATCATTAATCTTTCCTATGATTGAGGCATTATCTCTTCAGAAGAAGCATGCGCCCTAGCAGTATGCGCCTAAACAACAAGCGTTCCCCACAACGATGTACAAGAGCAATTATACGCCAAAAAGAGCCATGCGCCTAGGCGAAGGGCATGCGCCCAGAGTCATTAGTCCCAATGCTTCTTATTCAAAGTATTCCAAAACTTGCACAGAAAGTTTTAAAAACTTTGAAGGGGGTCTTGTAAAAGCATGAAATTTCAGGCGCATCCATAGGCCAGAATCCTATGCGCTCAACCATGCGACCAACTCAAATGCGCCAGGAAGCTCAAACAGATACTTGGCACAGCAAAAGAAAAGTATAAATTTAAAAACATTCAAAAGAGGACTTTTATTACATATGAAAGTTTATTACATGTCTAAAGAAAGGCTTTACAAAGGAGAACTTCTACAAAGAAGGAAGATCATAAAGCTACAGCCAGACGCAGCAAACTGCCATGTACCCTCTGCTTGGCCCATCATCTGTCAGGCGCATCATTCTGATGTCTCGTCCAGGCGTATTATTCTGATGTCTCGTCCAGACGCATCATTCTAGCATCTCAACGTATCCGCATCTCCGTGCATAGTCAGAGCGAATCACTCTATCTTATCAGCACCAATCAGCCCTTGTGTAGGAGGAGGAGGAGCTCTCCTAGCTCGACAAGGATCGCGGCACGACGCTCCGATCTTCGGAAGCAACATGCACACTCGGCAACCTGTGGCTCTACCAGCATAACCAAAGATGAAGCACGGCTGCCCCGATTTTTGGATGCAACAGGCACCATCGGCCTGTGTCGATACTCGACGATCCCGATATTTGGATACAACAGATACTATCACAGAAGCTCAGTGCGACGAAAAGACTGGAGCAGCGCATCTTCACCCTCGAAAAAAGCTCGAGTTCGGCAGTTCGCCAAGGCAGAGCTCCGGCCAAGTTCATCTTTTGAAGAATAAAAGCAAAGCTTTCCCTCATGCGGCTATTTATAAGCACGGGCAGCCTACACCCGAGTGCCAAATGGCCAACGTTCTAAATTCCATACAATGAATTTGCATTAATAGCAAATACATCCGTCGCCTCGTATTCGGCTAAGTCCAGGCAACCATTAACACCTCGAAGAACCCAACAGGCGGGCCAAAGAGGATGCAACACATTGGCAGATGCGCCGTCAAATCATGTGCTCCCCATGGATGTGCCTAGCGGGCTATAGCCATGCGCCCAGATTGGCATTAACCAATGCAACCCTCTCCATTAAACATTTAATGCTGAATGATAAAAGGCGGCAATACGTCTTCCGAAGATGTCCAATCAGCAGCCCTTGCAGAAAGCGAAGCATCGCTAATGTCAGCACCATCATTATACCTTGGGTCGGCAACAATTGCCACACGACAGATCAATCATTTATATGCGCCTCGTGGCCATACGCCCAGAAGACTGCATGTGCCCCAGTGGTCATGCGGCCCCCGGCTTACTTTCGATCCCAAGCAACAGAAGACTAGGCCATGCATGCGCCTCAAAAGCCATGCGCCTAGACTTACTCATGGCTTCTAAAGATCATGAGGCCAAGTCGCCTTCCCTGCGCCTGATCTTAGGCGCACCCTGATACGAAGCTCTGCATGCACCTCAAAAGCCATGTGCCTAGACTCGTCTGTGATGCCTAAAACTCATAGACTAAGTCGCCACCATGCGCCCGATCCTAGGCGCACACTGACAAATGACTTTCCTCCAAAACTGAGGTCTCTGAGCCACAAGCATAAGCCACGCGTCCCTTGACTCAGTTCTATTCAAAGAATGGGTGCTAACCACACAGATCTCAGCAATAACTAAATCTCTGTGACTGCCACGTGTCAGCTCCATCGCAGCCCAGCGCAGCAGTCCAACAGATTCAGCTTTAATTCAGGGCACATTAACATGTGCCCCTACCAGCATCAGCCATGTGGCATTCCCACATCCAGTACATCCGACATATGCGTGCATGAGCAGCCACCATGCTATCTATAAATAGAAAGATCATTCTTTCATGACACACATAGAGAGGAAAAGGAAAAAAAAGGCAGACAATGACTGTTATATCCTTATACAGAGGCCAGAAGAGATACTTAACGTCCGCTTCTTCTCGCAACGTTCTGGCATCCAGAGCAACCCAGACCTTCAGAGAGTTCAAGATCGTCGTCAGATCGTCAACGGAGTCAACGCATTACCACTCGCTCTACCGATACAGTTCCCAGATAAAAACAAAAGTGTACTCCTAGGACTACGTCTAAGTCCTATATTGTATACTATTCTGTTTGTAATTGAAATACCAAAGTTTTAATCAACAAAACCTTGTTGCATTTTTGATGGCAAACAATATCGATGCAACCAACATTTTAATTCATATCTCGTGACTTGTTGTACTTGTAGCAACAAATATTTCACGGCTCATTGCACTCAATGTAATAAAAATTTCATGACTTTGTCAGTAAACATGTAATTTCCAAAACACATACGAAAAAATTACACAATTTGTATTAGACTTATTGTATGGAACATCCAGTGCGATATCGAGTTGAGCCAAGAGTGATTTGATTGTGTTGGGCAACTTTTAGAATTGAAACGAAACAAGCATCTTGAGGAAATTGAACCTAGAGCTCTGATACCAATTTGTCATACCCCGACCCAAAAAATCGCTCATCCTCGCATCGATTTATTTGAATCATTCGTCCTCGCTAGGACGTGATGCCATACGAGTCTGGAGTTGCACTCATACAAGGCAAGATAATAAGTTCTCTTATGGTTATCTTTGATTTGATATTAGCAACGGAATAAAAGAGTATACAAAACAATTCTCTTTATTATAATTTAACTGAGGTTACAAAGGCTTTCAATAGTCCAACTAAATTTGTTGGATTGGCTTACAACACTCAGGTTCTCTCTTGCCCATAAAAGATTTTACTGTTCCATACATCATGTCTTCTATATCTCGACGCATCATCATGTTGCAAGTCCGAGCGTCAATACGGTCGTACGTCTCAAAGTGCTATGGCATTCTATGCCTTATCTCGTTCAAGCGAATCTCCGTCGTAAGCAGATCATAACTTGAACCTACAAGCAATCTGATAGGAGATCTGTAGTGCCCTTCTCTTCGCGGTCCACTATGTAATACCTACGTCTTGCTGACTCAGTCTTGAACTGAGTATTTGGGGAAACCATTGCTGGTATTGATTGATCACGGATGAAATACAATGAGATCCAATTGATGGATTGACTTCTATTGAAATGAATCCAAGAGTTTTGTTGGATGTTTTCTTTCGCTGCTTGGTTTTGATGAATACGTTTTTGTGTTGGTTTTCGATGATTGGTTTTTATTGTTCGCTTT
Source organism: Iris pallida (assembly GCA_029216955.1). Lineage (NCBI taxonomy): Eukaryota > Viridiplantae > Streptophyta > Magnoliopsida > Asparagales > Iridaceae > Iris > Iris pallida. Next base: position 6,932,048 of record JANAVB010003200.1, read on the forward strand.
CATCGTATTTCGTATTCATTCCAAATCTTGAGAAAAAGAGACCAAAGTATGCTAATCAACTGTTGGTGCCAATGTAGGACACGTGAACTGTTCGTGAGCGGCGCATGAAGTCCCTCTTTCTTTCAACTAAGATTTATCTTGGTGATTTGCTCTAACCGGGCTTGCATTTATTTGTATGCCCTAATAAAAATGATCTCTAGTCCACTCTTTTGTTGCGTCCCTCTGATCAACGATACCAATAACCATAAAAGATAAGAATAAGAATGAATGCTAACGAATGACTGCAAAGGAAATAAAATGCTCTTGAATGCTATCAGATGACCGAATGAGAATTGAATGTTATCGAATGACCGAATGTGAATTGAATGCTAATGAATGACCGAACGACTAAGGCTAGTTATGAACTGGTCGCTATCTGTTGCACCGTTAAGTTTTATCTGATAGAAAGAACAAGTCATGCATTGGTCTCGGACAACTTGCTAATAAGAAAATAGTCTCTTGACGATTCTGGGGGCACATAGAATCGATCGGCCTAGGAGAGATTGTAATAGCATACCGAGGTAAATGCTACACCTCAGGAACGTTGTGTCCTTAGCGACGAGCTGAACCATTGAGTCCCAGCGGCTAATCATGGGGAACGGACCCATGGAGCACCATGTAGTTAGGACATGCATATGAACAAATCCTTAATGCAAAGCCTAACACTGAACGATGTCGGTAAAGAATGTTTCCTATATATATATGCAAATTGTGCTAACCTGTTTTGTGCAGGGATGACTGTCGACGATGGGTAAGTTGCTTATGAAATATTTCTGCTGTCATATTTCTTATGAATTGTTAAAAAGAACCTAGACAAGTAGAAAGATCACTAGTAAATATGTAGCTTCACATATTGAATTAGTGTAGATATTTGTGAGTTTCGGCGAAGAGCCGCTCGCCAGTACATGATGTGTGCTGACCTACGTTGTGGGTATCCTTTTCAGAAAGCAAACGAGACAGGGGGATTTCAAGTGAGGTACTGAAGCTCGTCTAGCCCAGTAGAGCTGTAGATTGCCTCGAAGCTTCATTTTCTTTTCCAGTCAAGTTGCAAGTTTCTTTTTCTTTGAAGGTGTCTTTTTCTTTTCCAGCATATAATAAAAGGGATATGATGTATGGGCATTACGACTATTTTCAAAAGAGAGTTTTAAAGTGAATAATGTAGCCAAGATAAGGAAATCTGAGTTTTACAAAGCTTGTACTTGTATTCCTATCAAGTTTATCAATAAAAGAAGTATTTCTATTTCAAACCTCTGTGTCCAATATTTGGTTTTCTACAATAAATGGGTGCGTGCGTGTGTTTTTGCTTGACTAGTTATTTTGTTTAGGTATATGACCTTGTGCAAGCACAAATTAGGCTTGTACGACATCACGTCTTAGCGAGGACGAACGATCCCGCAGGAATCCAGGTAAGACGGACGACCCTAGCGGGATCAGAGTGTGACAAGATCAGTACTAATCCTCTCACATACTGATCAGAGACCCACTTTATTAAACCGACATTAAGTAGATATATTGAATCATGCAGCATACAATTTAGTGATCTTTCTATCCTTACCTTAGGATCAGTTCATAGCATATTCGAAAGCAGTAAAGCATGTTATCATGGCAAGCATATTATGTTTGATTTATGTAAACAAGCAAGCAGGCAACATACAATTCTCGTGTTCCTTTGTGGCGACTATTTACCTACTCGAGGCATTCGCCCTTGAGCCGATGCAAGGTGAATTCCTATTGTTTTTTCCCTGTCATGTTATAAGTGATCGTTGAGCATGATCTCTGTGTGCCTGCAACATTCAGCTCATCGGCCCCTATCTATATGAAGATCACAGACATTCATCGTTGTCAGAATTGACTTATGTTTTTCAAAATGTATTGCGATGCCACTCATTCAGCCTAGGTTATGAGCCTTACTGAAGGTCCCATAATTCTCGTGCTTTCTTAGCCACAATAATCATTCCTCCTAGGTCGAACAGTCTTGATGCCCCGACGTGCCTGTTCGAGGAAAACGAACCCGTGTACGGGTTCATTCACAGTCTATTTGATCATGCAATACGTACTCCACATACAACCAAACATAGTCTTGAATCAAAAACTCAGACTTTACGTCGTCTTGCATTTCTCTTTCTTTTAATGTTCTCACTCTTTCAATGTTCTGATATTCTTTGTACGATTTCAATCTTCATTTCAATATTTTATGGCATCATGCCCCAATTCAATGTTAGTTAAGCGAACGACTCGAAGGTCCCGAACATTCCGAGACACCATGCCATATTCGACAGTTCCGTCACATTCATGCCACAACTGTTCTCTTTGCAACGAAGCCATCTTTTATGATTCTTGTGCACGTACACACGCTTTGACACAATTATTCTCTATTCTTTGAGTCACACCTCGATACCGTAATTCTATATTCTTATGCCTTAGTGTTCAATATTCATGGCTCGTGCACTAGGGCACTTGCCTCGATAGACTTTCAATGTGCTAGCCTTTTAACTCGTGTGCGAGGGCACGAATGATTTGTGCGCTGAGGCACTCGTCGATACAATTATCCAATATTCTTATGGTTTGTGTACCGAGGCGCTCGCCATTACGGTGTTTCGATGTTCAATAGCGACTCGTGCATTTGATGCATGTTTTATTTCAATTGTTCTATCTAGTGTTCGACACGTGCTACGTTCATCTCTTGATCGAGCCATGCCCGTAGTCCCGATAGGTTATCTTAGCATACAATGGTACATTTTACTTAGGCATAAAGCAGTAGGAAAGAAGGGTCAAAGTCCTCCCACCTTAAGCCGATACGTCTTGTCGTTTCGTCGAGCCGATGCGGCTCAATTTTATAACTTCGTTGTACGACCAATTCTTCTGACTTAGCCATTCGATGCACTTCGTACTTCATTGAATTATCCGACTGATTTGGCTTACCGTGCCTATGCCTCAGTCCATCGCGAGACGATGCTTTGGTTTTGCGAACACCATTACAAATAAGGCAAAATGTCGACCTTTTATATTTCAGCGTAAAAGAATAGCCTACATACGAAACCAATTAAAATCAATATTCGTTCGACTCGGACTTGTGCGTTGCATCAATTCGATTTTTAGAATTTTTAAACCAACTCAATGCTTTCTCTCGGGCCAACTTAATACTTGCATCGATTTTACTCGATGCATTCCTTGGGTCAATGTAACTCTTTATATTGATTCGCATTGATACATATCTCGGGTCAACGCAACTCTTCAAGTCAACGACTCTACATAATACACCGTACGGAGCATGACATTACGCACATACCAGCAGCTGTGGCTCAGGGTTCAGCTTTTCACTAATCAACATCTATCTATTTGATGGTCCATGGGCCATTCACATGATTAGCCGCTCTGACTCTCACTACTAAAATCTGCTCAATTGGCGGCATAAATTTAGCGACGTTCGATTAACGTCGCTAAATTGTGTTCATTAGCGATATTTTATTGAAACGTCGCTAATAGTCACTACTAGCGATGAAATAAGCGACGTAACAACGACGTATATTAATTACATGAGCTAGTCGTCGCGAAACGTCGCTCTGACGTCGCTAATAGCGACTAATTTAGCGACGGTAGTATTAGCGTCGCTAAATTCTAATTACATTCTCCCCCAACGATTCATTTTTCCCCATTTTACTCTCCTCACTCTCTCTCCTCCCCCCTCCGGCGCTCTCACTCTCTCCGGCGACTCTCACTCTCTTCGGCGACTCTTCTCCCTCTCCGGCGACTCTCACTCTCTCCACAGGGCAGTTCCACCGGGAGTTCCAGTCATCCATCTCCTCTGTATATTGATCTGGTTGTCGCGGATCCTACTTATTCGCGCTGGCTGAGGGAGTTCTATCTGCCCCAGCATAGACGACAGTAGATACATATATTGACTGGATTTGTTTTGATGGATATATCTCATCTGGATATTGTGATGGATATTTGTTTTGATGGATATATCTCCTTTTGGATATTTGTTTTCTTGTGTGTGAAGTATATTGTTATAGCTTGCTGTGTGATGCATATTGTGATGTATATTTGTTTGTGTGATGTGTGATGCATATTGTGATGTTCCGAGAGGCTTTAGGAGACGACCAATTATTTTTGGTCTATTCTGGATTGTATTGTGCGGGCTGGTGTTGAGTGTTCCACCGAAGGGGTCGACGAACCCAGGGATTAGATTCTGTATTTTGGATTGTACATTTTCATTCTGGATTCTTTTTTTTAATTTTTTTTCTTCAATTTAGAGACATTTTTAGCGACTTTTATATTTGTCGCTAACATTTAGCGATGAATATAAAGGTCGCTAAAAATGTTGCTAAATTGTTGACGTGGCAAACAATCGGATGCCACCACATCGTCGCAAGAACGTCGCTAATGTGTCGCTAATCGGCGACCACTTGAAAACGTTGCAAATAACGTCGCAAATTAGCGATGTTATAAACGTCGCCAACTAACGTTGCCCTAGCGACATTTTGCGACGTTTTCTCGATTAGTGATACATTTTTTCCGTCGTTTATTAAACGTCGCTGAAAACGTCGCTAATTTAGTTTAGCGACGTTTTGGCCGAGTTTAGCGACGTTTTGGAACGTCGCTAATCTGATAAATTTTTGTAGTGTCTTTGGTTCAGCTCGTCGCTAATGGATATAGATATTGACATCTCATATACGCGATATCTTATTTACCCAGGGTGCCTAATCTCTCCTAGGCCGAGTGGTTCCCAGTGCCCCTAAAATTCATCCGAGAGACAATTTAATGACCTTGTGCACAAGTTGTCTGAGACCAATGTATAAATACAACTTCTATCAGATAAATCTTAACAGAGTAACAGATAAACGACATGTTCCTTCATGCCTAAACATATATTCGACACGTTCTTTTCATGCCTTTCTTCTTTGTTTATCTTAGAGCTGAAGCTCCTACATATTTAATTTCCATTACAACATGTACAAGTCCGTCTGTATATGACTATCATTCATAATTTATTTAAAGGACATGCAGTCGTTCATCTTTTTGAAACATGATAACAGTTATGTACAAATTAAGCCTATCAATCTTTTTTTTTTTGACAACGCATTAAGCCTATCAATCTACCTTTGACAATATACGACTTCAGAACATGAAAGCATTCACTAACTTTAGCAGGCAACATTTTACTTCTTAGCATGCAGATTATCTTTTTTCTTGTTTTAGCATATCAACATGTAAATTCTCTTATAAGCATACTGATTCGATGTACTAGCATTCTCAATGATTACCCTCTTGTTATTAACCAAAGCATTCATTCAAAAATACATATTTATATTAGGCATGAAAGAATCAGAAAGTGAGTTTTCGTCCACTCACCCATATCAATCGTCTTCTGTTCCAGAGCCAACAATTCGATCTCTATGTCTATCTAGTGCATTCGCAGAGCAAAAAACTACAAGAAGCACCATAATAACCATCCAATCTTCAAGAACCCTTGCCATCACCTTCAAACCCATTAAGGAGGGGTTAGAAAGTACGCAAAAGAAGAATATTAGGATCTTGGACAAGGAGGAGCAACCACAACTCTTCTAGTGAAGGATTTCAGTAATTTTTTTTACCATTTTCCTTCTCAAATCCCATGTTAGTAAATCTGTAGAAAATCAGAGATTCATATATTAAAATTTATATTTTGATCTTTTTTATTCCATATTTTTATCTATAAAGTTTGCATGTTGGGGGGTTGAAAAATCGTGTTACGATATAACTAGTTTTGAGCACCCTAGATGCAAAATTTTAGAAAATTGTTAGAATTTATCAAAACTGAATTTAATATAGATTTATTTCTGTAAAATATGATCTTTAAAATATTTCATGATTTTATTACCTTAAATGTGAACAAAAAAATAGGTGTCAATATACTAGCTTTTCGAGTAAGTTGCTGATATGGAATAGCTAAAATTTAGGAGTTGATTTGACAAATGAATATGAGTTTACTTTTCTGAGAAATAATCAGTATTAATTAGGTTTTAAAATTTTGTTTCATGTATTTAAGTCACATTGAAAGTTTGGTGATATTCCTGACAAGTTTCGGGTAGACTAGTTGACACAGAGTCAACTAGCCATAAATTTTTTTCTTTGAATTCCAAATCTAATATTCAGAGGTAATTCCACATAAATTATATTAAAATTATTATTTTATGATTTTAGATGATTTATATGTATGTCCTTGAAGTAGGGGCTTAACCTTGAATTTCGGAAGTCAAAACTACAAAACTAGGTCTAGAAATCCTACAAGCATGTAGAATTATCAATTAGGAAATCCATGTGTCCCATGTGTAACTATAATAATTCTTTTATTATGTGTGAACTTTTGGTAGGTTTTGATATTGCAAATTCAGCGGGGACTTGGACGACAGGCAAGTATACTTTGTCCTATGTACACTAATTTTACATCATGCTTTCCATTATTTCTGTCATACATGTTTCTTTTCTTATTATGTACCCATTGCCTTGACATGCTCTATTTTCATATTCTTACCATAGTACTTGCATGTCATTTACTTTCATATCGTTGTGTCAGTGCCTTGTTATGTACCATGACTTGTATTCCACTCTCGGTCGTTAGTACGCACCGTACTGCGATAGAGACTTTATATATGACTTGCTCTCAACTCTCGGTCGTTAGTACACACCGTGCTGCGATAGAGACTTTATATATGACTTGCTCTCCACTCTCGATCGTTAGTACACAACGTGCTGTGATATAGACTTATATATGACTTGTTCCCTAGTTCTTTGACATCGTTATTAGTACTTGGCTATTGATCAATCTCGGTCATTAGTAAGCACTGTGCTGCGATAGAGACTTTATATAGATAGTTACATGCACCATGTTGCTTTCTATAGGATAGTTATCTCGCCTCGCACTGCATTTTAACTGACATTTTCTTGTAGCCACGTCTAGTAGCACTACTCTTACTCTTGCGTCCTCACTTGCGTTTTACTTTGTATTATTTTATTACCTTTCCAGTGCATATTTATTTAATGTTATTTAGTGACATTTATATTATGTATCTTGTTATGTCCTCTGAGGACCTAGTAATCTCTTCGAGTTTTGCTGAACTGCTAGAAAAGAAGGGTAGTTGGTGATTGCATCTTCAAGATTTCAGGTATATTTTGGTTGAAATCTTCATTATATTTCTCCGGCATTACACTTATTTTCCATGGCTTTATTCTGCTGATATAACCCAATTTTGCAAGCTTTATTTTTCTTCAGGAGCTTTGTTCAAGATAATTGCATTAGATTCCGGTCCACTTTATTACATACTGTCTGTTCTTGTTACTTGTATGATACAGTATGTTAATGCTTGACCAATATTAGTATACTTGGATTATACAAGAGTTTATCTTCAGTGGATTGAGATATAGATAGATGTTATAAACATGAATCTTATTTTAGACAGCTTATACATATTCAAGTTTGGCTGGAGTCCACTTGATACGTAGCGGGCATGTACACACATTCTTAGTCCTACGTATTTTATGACTATGGCGTTACATAAGTCTTATGTATATCATCAACCATTTCATTTTAAAAAATTACGGAATAATATAATTTTAAACTTTTTCTTTTTTTCTTTCACATAACCGAATACTACTCTTATTTATTTTTCTTCCTCATAACCGAATACCCCCTCATTTAGTCTTATATATCGATAACAAATTATAATTAAATTAAATTAAATTTGTATAAATCTTAATTAAAAATATGTATAATAAATATTAATTTAAATTTAAATATTTAAATTATATTTTGATAATATTAGAAATAAAAAAAAATATTTTACGTGCAACACATGTGCTTTTACTAGTATATATAATGCGGCTTGCAAACGGCTCAGAAATGAGTCATCCCAGCCGTATGTATGTCATCAACCATTTAAATATATTAAAAATTATAATAATAAGCTAACTAAATTACTACCTAAATACTCCACTAATTATTAAAAAATTAACGAAGTATTTAACAATCTAATATGAATTATTTTTAACTAAATAATTCTAACTCAATTGGTTAAGGTGGCAAGCATTTTTTTTGGTTGCTTGAGTTCTAAATTCCCAGGATTGTTGTTTTCTTATAATAAATTTTATATTTAATCTTTTTAACTTTTTTTTTGCACATGCACATTACTAGTATATATATTGTTCTAGCAAATGAGTCTAGCCTAGCGATTAAGACCGATGCACCCCCATGACGTTGCGGGTTCGAGCAACAGGGGTGCCATTTAATTTCCCTTTAGGTGAATTAAGTGGTGGGTAGGGGGTGGGTGTAGTGCAGGTACATGGTGCAGCTTCGGCTACTTGAGGCCTTCGGGCTAGGGATTGTATATATTGGCCTTCGGGCTGAATTGGTTCTAAGTCATTGTACTATGTTGTAGCCTCTCGGAGTGGCATGAATAAAATTTACCTTCTTCGGAAAAAAATATTGTTCTAGCTAAATTTATTGATATTGCAGATATTTTGGCTACAAAATAAATTACAAAAATAAAAACAGTAATTTTCACCCAGAGCATCAAAATATTTTCAAATCTTAGCGAGTTCGAAAAATAGAAAAGAAAGCACAAGAATGCCCTTTCGAAGGGCATTTCACCTTTTTTTTTTTTGAAAATATGTAGATAACGGCCGTTAGCTGGGCTTGGCGAAAAATAAAATTATAGGAAGGGCATTTTCCTTCAGAAAAATGCCCTTCCTATGGACGTTTTCCTTTGGAAAAATTCCATTCCTATGGACGTTTTCCTCGTGTACTTTTTCAAAAATAAATTTTGTCATCACTCAAGCTTTGCAAATCAAGAACAGTTGGATCAACGAGAAGTTTTTCAAAATGGTTGGAAAAAGTAATTCAGTCACCTAGCAAATTCCAGGATAACAAGATCAATCAAATCAATTTAGAGGAAAATAAAAAATAGATGAAGCAGCAAAGCACACCCCAAATGCCCCAACAATCACAAGAGCTCATTCAAGGAGCATGACAAACCACAATATTCACTAAAACAACATACCAAAAAGAAGGGTATTGGAAGGCCTAGGAGTTGTAACAAAAAAAAAAGTACATGAGGAAAGCGCCCTTCCTAAGGACATTTTCCTTTCTTATAATTTTATTCCCTGCCAAGCTAACGACCGTTATCTACATATTTTAAAAAGGTGAAACGCCCTTTGAAAGGACGTTCTTATGCTTTCTTTGCTATTTTTCAAAAGTTTGTGCTCTGGCTGAGATATGAAAACATTTTTATGCTATGAGTGAAAATTTTCGAAATAAAAATAGACATTGTAGTATTTATTGTACCATTTATAGAAAAACAAATATGGGATTTGATATAAATATTGCAACAAATATTTGTGACTACATTTACAGCATTGCCAACAAAGTCCCTAAGACTAAGTTTAAGATGACTTGTATATATTGATCTTTGGGTTGGATTGGTTGTAAGCTTTCGGGCTGAGTTGTAACCTCTCGGAGGGGTCTGAATAAAATTGGTTTTTTCTAAGGGCACCACACTTTTTACTGGGGCTAGCCCAAAAAATGTTCAAAAAAATTATAAGTTTGCCATCCATTTTTTACTTGGGGCTAGCCCAATTTTTTCCAGCAAGTGGGACTGCGAACTTAGTGGCAGTCCTAGGACTGCAAGCAAGTTGGTTGTCCTAACATTATGTTAGGACTGTCAACTTAGTGACAGTCCTAACATTATGTTAGGACTGTCAACTTAGTGACAGTCCTAACATTATGTTAGGACTGCCAACTTAGTGACAGTCCTAGGATTGCCAGCAAGTTGGCAGTCCTCGGAGAGGGAGGTGGAGGATGCGGAGGGAGACGGAGGAAGGAGGCGGAGGAGGAAGAAGGAAAGGAGGCGGAGGAAGGAGGAGGAAGGATGCGGAGGAGGAGGAAGGAAAGGAGGCGGAGGAGGAGGAAGGAGGCGGAGGAAGGTGGGAGGAATCACTCACCAGGCGGAGGAAGGAGGCGAAGGAAGGAGGCGGAGGCGGTGGCGGCTGGTAGTGGTGGTGGTGCCGCCGCTGGAGGAAGGAGGAGGAGGAGGAGGAGGAAAGAGAAGAGGGAAAAATCATAATTTTTGGGCTAGTCCCAAGCAAATTGTGGGCAACCCCTTGCAAAATCTCCACCTGCTTGGGCTGTCCCCAAGTAAAAAATATGGTGCCCTTAGAAAAAACCATAAAATTTACCTTCTTCGATGGTATTGCAGATATTTTGGATACAACACAAATTACAAAATAAAAATAGATATTGCAGTATTTATTGTACCATTTATAGAATAAACAAATATTGGATTAGATATAAATATTGTAACAAATATTTGTGACTACATTTACAGCATTGCTAACAAGTAACAAGGTCCCTAAGACTAGGTTTAAGAAATGTATGTTACATGTAAAAATAAAATAAAATAGTAACTAATTAAAAGATTATGTTGGGTACTTTTTCTTTTTCAATGATATTTTGAACGTATTTAATCACTCTAATTTCTTTTTGATGGTGAATCGCTCTAATTAATACTAAAAAAATTGTAAACAAAAAAAAGTAAATTATACTCCACTATATTGTTTTGTCACTATCATCCTTTCCTCCACCTATGTTTTTTCTCCGAATTTTTCGCAAGGAGTCGAAATGGGATAGGGAGCTAGTTATTATTTGGCTACGTGGCATTGTACAATCTTTATAGTCACTTAGAATAGATGCGACATGGTCATAATTTAGTGTCACGTACGTGCTGAACTAGTTATTATTTGATTATATATATCTATATATAGGGGTGAGCAAACGGTCGGTTCGGCTGGACCGAACCGCCAGGTTTATAAACCAAAAAAAATCGAACCGTCCACATGTAAAATCGAACCGACCAGGTCCAAAACCGAATTCAACCGAACCTAAAATAAACGGGTCGGTTGATTCGGTTTTTCGGTTTGTGGGCCTTGGCTAAATGGGCCGGGCTTCGATATATTTAAAAGTAAAAAAAAATCTTGCTGAATTTTACAGGAAGATAACCTGTAAGCAAATACAGACATCAGACTATGTTTGATGCAAATATAACATGAATTATATCCAAAATGCTAATATAACCAAATATCTTAACCTGTAAACTAATATAACCAACTATGAAACCCATCAGAGATGCAAAAATATATACAAAACAGAACAGAACAGAACATTCTTGCTGCACTTTACATAAATTCACATTCTTGCTGCACTTTACAGGTATATTCATGATTCAAAAATATATACAAAACAGAACAGAACATTCTTCCTGCAATTTACAGAACTCCCATCAAAGATCATTCACTTTCAGTATTTTAATTTAGCCCATCTCACTGCAAGTGTAAGAACAGAACACAACATTCATGATTCAAATATTCTCTGCACCAAAATAAAAAACAAGAAGAAAAGAGAATAACATATGGCTCAGTAAAAGGCCAATGACTGCAACCAGTGCCAGGCCATGAAACAATATATAAACGAGAAACAAACTACCTCGCCAGTGGCTGCAACCAGTGCCACGCCATTAGACTGCAGTCAGTAGTCACTGCAAGAGTTAAACAGAAAAGTTAAATATCCAGTAAAATCAGCAGTAAGACTAAGAAGTGAGTGCCAAAATATCACAAGAAGTAAGAACTCAAAAGTAAAAAGTCAGCAATAACCCAAATGTCCAGCAGTAACCCAAAAGTCCAGCAGTAAGAAGTTAGCAGTAAACTAAGCAGTAACCCAAATGTCCAGCAGTAACCCAAAAGTCCAGCAGTAAGAAGTCAGCAATAAACTAAGCAGTAACCCAAATGTCCAGCAGTAACCCAAAATGTCCAGATGTAACCCAAATGTCCAGCAGTGACAGTGAGCAGAGTTAAACATAGAAGATTGAGCTCTATCACAAGGAGTAGTACTAGTGCCACCAATATGTGAAGTATTTTTATTTTTGTACTCGTTGAACATAGATTACGCAACACTTTTAATCTTCTTTTTCATGGAATCACTCTTCTCCGTACCATAGAGTTGGTCAAGAGCATATTCCACATACTCCAACTTATGTCGTGGATCAAGAATTGGTGCAATAAATATAAGCATACACTACAACAAAAAAGACATATTAATGACGCTTGATAAGTGGATTTTATGACGGCTGATAAAAAAGCGTTATGAAAATTCGAAATGCCTTTTTTCTATGACGGTTTGGGCTAATTTTGGACTTTTTATAACGTTTATAAAACAAAACGTTATTAATATTTTCTAGCGGTGGCAAACTTGTAATATTTTTTAAGTTTATTTTTTGGCAAAATCCTTCTACAGCCCGCGCTGAACCAAAAATTTCCTCTCCCCCAAAACTTCTGGTCTTCTCCTTCTCCCCCTTTCTTCTCCCTCCTCTCCCCCAACTCCAAAATTCTAACCATAGATCTAAAATCCTAACTCTAGTTCAACAACACTCTCCTTTTCTCTTCTTCTTCTTCTTCCTTTCCCCCAACTCCAAAACCCTAACCCTAGATTCAAAACCCTAAACCTAGTTAGAAAGGGAAGAGGAGATGGGAAGGGAGCTGGAGGCCCAACCCTAAACCGAGTTGTTGAGGCTCTCGTCGTCGGCGCGGGACTGGATGCCCATGCGGCGGCAGACGGCGTCGGAGGCGGCCTCGTGCAGCTGGTGTCGTCCCCTTGGGACGGCCTTCTGCGGGTCAGGAGCGAGAGGGAGGCCCTGAGCGGAAGCACCACGAAGCTGAGCGTGGCGAGGCTGGACGTCGAATCGGACTGCGGGTGGACCGAGATCAAGGACTTGGGCGACCAGTCGCTGTTCCTGGACAGCAAGTGCTCCCTGTCGCTCTCGACGACTGGGGACGTCGCCGGAGACGTGCGGAAGAACTGCGTCTACTTCGTCGACCAGGTGCCACACTCTGGGAAGATTGAGGTCGGGAACTTGAGGACGTTCGACATGAGCAAGGGCGTCATCGAACGCTTTCGGCCTCGGAGTTCCGGAATCAAAGACCGGCAACGGTTGATGGCTCCGGTTTGGTTCGTGCCCTCTTTTCTCTGAGCGTACGTAAATAAACTCAGCTACATAAATAAACTCAATTTGCTCGTTTGGTCAGCAAAAAAAGTTATAATTTTATTGGCTGGAGAGAGTGAATTGAAGCCAGAAATGAATTGATTGTAGTAAATAATGCAAATTACAGAGCACGGAGAGTGAGTTCATTCATTGCTTGGTGTTTTTGCCAAAGAATCAAAAGAAGAGCTCACCACCTACAATTTCTATGTGGTATGAACATCAAGGAACTGCTTAGAACATTTTATATTTCTTTTGGTGGAGGGTTTTTGTGCATATTTGTAGTAAATAATGGCTAGTTGCTTAATTCTAACATTTAGACTTCAGGGATCTCCTAATTTAATCAAGTTTGTGGGGGCACGTTCTATAGTGTTATATGTTTAGATTGTAAACATTAGATGGGATTCTCAAGTTTACGTACTTTTAAATTATGGGTCTAATAAACTTCCTTATGCGAAACGATTTATTCTGGATTTCTGTGACATAAAGTTCATATTTCTCCATTGCTTCCTTTTTTTTTCCAGTTGATTCTCAATAGTTTCTCCTGTGGAGTAAAAGAAAATGCTTGAATAAAAAAGAGAAAATTTCCTTACTTCTTCTTCTTCTTGTCCTCGACATAGTACAATTTTCTTCTCTGCATTCTAATCAAACTGCACCGTGGGTGTTAAAAATTGAAACAATGGGTGTTGAAAATTGAAACAGTAGGTTCAAATGATATGTAACAGCATGTACAAACTATAGTACGTTATGCCGGACATTAAAAAAACATCGTCAAATAATTGTGTATTTCGAGTCACATCATCGACATACATAAAAGGAAATAATTGTGCATGTAGACCAGAGACGAATGCAATGGGCCGAGGCGGTCGGCGTCGGCGGTGTCCGCGGTGGTGCTCTGTTTGCCATGGCGTGTCCTTGGAGCTTACTACCTCCACCTCGACATTTCGTAACAACAATGTATGAATTACAATTCTTGCTCTACTATGTTATATATTTGATCTATATTTCATCCGTTACCAATGCTTATTATCAGTTATTAATTTTCCATAACAGTTCTAAAATCTTCAATATAGCTTAAATTCCTTTTACCTTAAGCTTTTAGTCATTTACATTTCGTTTTTGTTGTGATGTAGATTATTGTTGTCCTGAAGTTCAAAAAATGGTTAGATTTTAATTATTCCAATACCCTTCAATATAGCTTAAATTCCTCTTTCCAGCATCTTGATGACTCGTTTCATTATTTTGTTAGGTTGGTTGGATTTATACTTTCAGTGATCTATATGTCCCTCTTGTATGGTTTGTATGTTTATTATTAGGTCGAGGTCGAGACGGACAAAGTCTATGCTCAGATCACTCTGATGCCGGAGTCTGATGTAAGAAATTCAAATTGTTGTTAAACATGTGTAGAGATGGTAATTTTTAACTCATTTTGTGTTTCGGTTGGAAATTTTGTAGCAAACCGAGCTTAAAACCCTTGATTCGTGCCAGCCAAAGCCCCGTAGGCCCGCGATTCATTCCTTCTGCAAGATCTTGACGACTTCTGACACGAGCACGTATGGTGGCTTCTTTGTTCTCCGGCGGCATGCCAACGATTGCTTGCCTACCCTTGTAAGTTCCAACTTTCCTTACTCTTCAATTTTTTTTTTAGTTATGTGTTTGATGATCAATAGGCATATCTGGGTCTTCTTCTCATGCTAGGATATGTCCCAACAAACTCCAACTCAGGAGCTGGCTGCCAAGGATCACCATGGCTTTGAATGGCGATTCAAACACATATTTAGAGGTTTCTATCGTGAACCTGGTTTTAGGAAACTTTTGGGGGGCTTTTTTGTTTGTATTCACTTGTATAACATTGGATTGACAGGTCAGCCGCGGAGGCATTTGCTTACCACTGGCTGGAGCACTTTTGTTACTTCAAAGAGATTAGTTGCCGATGATGCATTTGTTTCCATGAGGTATTTCTCGGAGAAACAATTTTTTTTTGCTCTTTACAATATCTTTCTGTATTTGTTCTCGCACTTGTATTACATTGGATTGACCTGAGCGACTTTTATGTTTTACTATGTTATTTAGAGGTGAGAATGGAAATTTGGGGGTCGGAGTAAGACGCCTCACATCGCGACAAAGCTCGATGC
Source organism: Iris pallida (assembly GCA_029216955.1). NCBI lineage: Eukaryota > Viridiplantae > Streptophyta > Magnoliopsida > Asparagales > Iridaceae > Iris > Iris pallida. Next base: position 6,947,286 of record JANAVB010003200.1, read on the forward strand.
CGTCTTCTGTTATATCGAGCCAGAGCATGCACCTCGGAGTTCTTGCAACTGCATCCCATGCTGTTTGGATGTCCTATTTTGAAAAAAATGTAATGAAGATGGTGATATATATTATGTATATATTTGTAAATGGATTAAATGGTACTCTATAACATTTAGATGTTTTCTTGTGAATATGGTTCAAAATGAATGTTTTTAAATTGAATTGAGCATTGATCTATAATTTTTTGGAAAGTAATATATAAATGTGCAGAATTGAGCGTTATAAATGTGCTGAATTGAGCCTATACATATTATTAATTCATAACGCTTTCAAACTACGCTGAAAATAAGTGTAGCAGAAATTCATCATATTCATGACGGTTATTTTATGACGCTTTTAAAAAATATTTATAACACCCGTTTTCATGACGCTTGCTTTGAAAAAAAAAGCGTCATGGTATGTCATTAATGACGCTTTTTAGCCATCATTAAAAGGGTTTTCTGTTGTAGTGATATTCATCTTCTCAATGTCCTCCAATACTTATCATATTTTTTCCTCATTTTGTCGGCCATGATAACTAAGTCAATGTCGTCACTCTCCTTTGAAGTAGGGGTGAGCAACGGTTCGGTTCGGTCCAAACCGAACCGATTTTATGAAAACCGAATAAACCGAAAACCGAAATTTACAAAACCGAAAATCGAACCGAAATTTACAAAGCCGAACCGAACCGAACCGAATTTAACAGTTCGGTTTTCGGTTCGGTTCGGTTCGGTTCTATGGGCCCAATTGGGCCAGGCCGGGCATTTACTTAATTAAGAAATCGGTTTTCGGTTCCAAATCACACTAATTTTAGAACTTTCTCATGAGTACTATAGATTAAGAAATTCAACTTGAGCCAAAAGTCATCACTAGTTTCTAATGATATTTGCAAATCTTTGTCTATGTATTCAACCAATTGTTGCAGGCTGACAGTAGTTCTATCAAAAAATTGAAAAAATTGTCCATCAAAAAATTATTCCATACACCATAATCACCACTATACATCATCAAAGCTAGGGTCCTGCGGACAGATCTGGATCCAAAAATAAATCAGAGGCGCAGACAAGATTCAAAGCCCAAAAAAAAATCAAAAAAAAAAAAAATACAGATCTGGATCCAAAAATAACCGATCGCCGAGCTCCAACCGCCATCAGAGGCGCAGAGAAGATCCAACTCGGACCACAGGTCCTGCGGACAGAGTTCAGTGGAGAGAGAGGGTTGTGAGGGAAGGGTTTCTCTTCAAGATGGAGAAGCATTGATACTGACTGACCTTGCCGAGGAATATCTCGTTGGTGAAGGGCCCATAGATGTCAGAGGGGTCGAGGAACGTGATGCCGGAGTAGACTCCGTGGCAGATAAGCGAGATCATGTCGGAGTCGGACTTCGCAGGCCCGTAGAAGGCTGACATGCCCATGCAGCCGAGGTCCTGCGCCGAGACCTCCAGCCCCTGGGATCCAAGCTTCATCCTCCGGAGCCTCTTTCCTCATAAGCGGCTCAAAGGCGGCAGGAAATGAAATGAGGAGAGAGGAATTTAGGGTTAGAAATTTTATATACAGGGAGGGTAAAATAGTAATCTCAAAATATTAATTTGGGTTTCGGTTCGGGTCGGTAACCGAACCCAAAAACCGATACCCGAACCGTTAAACCGAACTTACTCTTTATTTAAACCGAGAACCGAACCTATTCAAATTAAACTGAACCGAATGTCTGTTTCGGTTCGGTTCGGTTCGGTTTACGGTTTAAAACCGTTAATTGCTCACCCCTACTTTGAAGTGCAAAATAAAATATCAATAGATGTGATTTCATCAAAAAAAATATTGCACGTGACATACAATGAACCGGAGATACGCAATGCTAGTTCATAGAAGTGTTCTAGGAAAGTGCACAATCTTCTTGCATTAAATTTCCAACTAGTTAGCAGTTTCTCCGTGCCCTTTGCATTTGATTGCAAGTTGAGTATTGATTGACTGGGATCATGATTTCTTGGATTCAACGGACACACATTTGAATGATTTTTGACATTACTTGTACCATTTAGTTTGCTATGACAATGATATTCTTTTTTATAGTGCTTGCAACTAGCCTTTGGACGACCATCCGCATCCACAAATCTGTTAAAATCTATCTAAAATGCAGTCCGTTTCATAGTTGGTTTTTTAGTAACCCGAAGCCTCGGGTTAGTAGTGGAAATTGGCTCATTGGTGGCTTGAGAACTAGTTGGTGGTTGAGGATGATCACCTTCTAGAGACATCTAAAATAATAATTTAAGATTTCAATATATGAATTACAAATAACAATTTTTAATAAAAAGGGAAAATACGCACGTTGCATGAATATGAAGTTGTTGCCATTTGATTCGTGCTACCTAATAAACATCACATGATTAAGTGAGTAACCTAAGCTACCTAACCCTTACCCAACACTAATAGGCAAATAGAATTCTCAGTCAACATTCAACAAGAAGAAGCATGCAACATAATTATGCTACCATAAGCAACTTTTACAGTCAACAACAAGAAGTATTTAGTCCCAACAACAGTCATAAATAACAGTCACAAACAGTCCCAAAATAACAGTCACAAACAGTTCCAAAATAACAAGAATTCATGATTCAACGGTCACAATTATTAGCAATTTAACAATCTGAAAATAAAGAGCTAGTATAAACACTTAATTCTCAATTCTGGCAGCAATTTTTTTTTCTGGCAGCACCTGTTTGATTTCTATGCCCTTTTTAAGGCATTTTATTTGCACCAATTGGCAATTACTTTTTTTTGCAGCAATTTTTCACCTTGATCCTGCATATATGCATATTCCATAATGATAAAATGATTTAAAATTTTCAGAGGTTGGACTTACAGTAATATTCGAACTTTTGAGACAGCAAAAGCAAGTGCAAGATCAACTGAGCAGTGAGCAAGGCTTATCTTCCATAATTCATGCAACAATTAAAAAATTAATTAGGAAAAAATGAACTAAAAATGAATATTTAACAGCAAAACAAAATTTTTAACAACAAATATCTAACAACAAATGTTAGATCAACATTTAGGTTAGGAAATTTAACGGCAAATTTAAAAGAACTTAAAAAGGAGCTAAAAAAATGAAAATATATGTAAAAAATTACCTGAATAATTGATTCAGAGTTGATAGCCGCCCACTTCGACAGATCTAGGTTAAAATCTGTAGATCAGTGACCAGAATAAAATATTCCTCCGCAAGAAGAGATGATACTCGACAGATCTAGCATAAAACTCGACAGATCTAGGGTTTCCAAAGATAGATCTAGCATAAAACTCGACAGATTTAGGATTTCCAGGGAGAGGGAGAGCACGGGAGAGCAAGAGGGAGTCAAGAGTCAAGACTCAAGAGGCGGCTATGAGTGTGAGGGAGTCAGGAGAGGGAGCCAGGGAGGCAAGGAGAGGAGAGCTGACGAAGTGACGAGCGAGAGCAAGAAGGGGAAGAAAGGCGGCTGTGGGAGAGTGATCGTGAGAGGTGAGGGTGGAGAGAGAATGAATGTTAGGTTTTTTTTTAGGGTTTTTTTATATACATATCAGTAAATGTCGGTTTTTGGTTAACCGATTTATAAAAAATCCAAACCCGAACGCCGACCCGTTAACCGTTTACTTGATTCTCTGGAGCCGACCACCGACCCGTATAGTTTAAAATCGACCCGATTAGAAAAAACGGGTCGTTTCGGGTCGGTTTCGATTTTAAAACCGAAATTTGCTCGCCCCTGTCTATATGTAAACATGATAAAATTATGAGAAAATTTGAGTGGCACCCCACTTTTTTTACGCTTATTTAAGGTGCACCCCACAAGTTTACATGAATGTATGTCACCCCCCACTTTGGACGGTTTCTGTCTAAAACGAACGGTCAAATTTTTTTTTGACGAAAATGCCCTTGTCTCCTTTTGTGTGTTCCCCCTTCCCGTCACACGTGACTGCACCCCCCCCCCCCCCCCCCCCCCCGCCGTGCTCGGCCCCCCTCCACGGCGTCGCCGCACTCCCCCCCTCCCCGACCTCGCCGCACTCCCCCCCTCCCGGACCTCGCCGCACCCCCCTCCCTCGGCCATCACCACCACCACCATCACCAACATCATCACCATCATCATCACCACCACCACCATCAACCATCAACACCGCCCCCCCCCCCTCCCGCTCCGCCCCCTAGCAGCAGCAGCGCGGCAGATGCGTAGCAGACCACCCCCTTTTTCAGCATATTGGTCCTTTCTGTCCTTTCTGAATGTGACTCCTCATCGTCACAGCTTGAACCAGGAGGAAATCTTGTAGCGAGGTACATGAAGGCATCACTGTGAAAAAAAAAAAAATCAAACTAGATGAGCAACAAGATTCAGATCAACTGTTCCCATAACATCATATTGAGATCACCTCATGTTATAGCTAGTTTAGAAATTTCCAGCTTCACTTTGACAGATCATCTGAAACATTTTGAGTAAGAAAGACCACGACCACTGAGTCAACAACGGATCCTTTCCACTTCGACAAACGTCTATTCCGTACCCTTGCCCCCCCCCCTCCCCCCCCCCCTCCCGCTCCGCCCCATAGCCCCCACCACCGCAGCGCTGCTATCGCCGCCGCCGCTGCCGTGGAGGGGGGCCGAGCACGGCGGAGGGGGGGGGGGGAGACGAATAGCTGACGCGGGGAAGAAGAGAACAGATAGGGGGGTATTTTCGTCAAAAAAAAATTGGTCAACGGGGTTGACCGTTCGTTTTAGACAGAAACCGTCTAAAGTGGGGGGTGTCATACATTCATGTAAACTTGTAGGGTGCACCTTAAATAAGCGTAAAAAAAGTGGGATGCCACTCAAATTTTCTCTAAAATTATTTACTCCACAAGTAACTTACGAAATATAAACATTTTTTTTTGTATAATATGGGCCAGCAGTAATAAAGTTTTTAATTTGGTCATGCATAAAATGATACAAAACTTACCTACTTATTCACTAAAAAAATTTAATAATAAAATGTTGACAATTGGTATGCAATTTTTATTTTTCAAATTAGTTTTCTTTCCTCCTTCCTGACAGGTGGAAATCTCAAGTCATGAGTGAGATTCCCGCAATCATTCAACATTTTTTTCTACATTATTCCATGCCCATTTTTTTCAAAGAGTAGATTTTTGTGGACAGTGCTTACCATGAACAATTAGGTCATGGATGGAATGTTCATCATATTAGGCACACACACAAAAAACAAAGAAAACCCATGTGGTAGTTGGTCTATGGGAGACCCATGCCTTATTTTGTGGCTTAAAGCATTGGGAATCCTTTCATTATTGGAAAAACGTTTCGGATGACATGTGATATGTTGAGGGAAGTCCACTGATTAGGAGCACCTATCCACCCACCTCCTTCATTGCATTACCTCGTTAAAGTCATCTAAGACATCATTAATGGAAGATAATAACTTATTATATCTACTAGCGAAAATTTCGGATTGGATTGAGTCGGTTTCATGTCAAGGTGTAAGATGGACTCGACAGTCCAAAAAGTTGGATCGAACCAGCCCGAAAAAGATTAGGGTTGGACTATGTCCAATTCTGACTTAGATCGAGCCCGTACAGTATCTAGATGGAATCGAGCTCTATTTATTAAAAATCAGAGGACTGATAGAGCCGATCTGAAATCTAATCCTAGTATTTTAGTCTCAAGAATTGATAGTCCTGGCCAATTTTGGTCATCAAAATGCACTGAATTGTAAACGAACTTTTGAAACGTCCTTTTCTTTTCATCTCACTTTGTCGGACAAAATGTTGATGTGCTAGAACAATGACTCTTAGACGAGCACAAGACAATATTGATTGTCATTGATTTTTTTTCATCGTTTTTTTTTTGGAAAACATTGAACACTCATAAAAGCGGCTATAAAGGAGTAACTCCTAAACATATTCAATTATGAACTGAACAATCGGTCCCTTGGCTACTACAGAGCAACCTTGCGCAACCCAACCTCGCCTGCCAACTGTGCGTGCTAATCACGTACTAACTCGTGCATCCAACCGCATGGCTAGCCGTGCCACTACACACCAAAATACCCGCTTGGCTACATCAAGGCTACTAGAGTCGTCCATATATGCGAACGTGTGAAGTACAAAGTAAGTCATCAAATACCACTCGCATCCACGAGTCTGGACTTCAAAGAATATTTCCAATGAATGTGATAATAACAAATGTTGATTATAGGATCTGAACTTGGTCTAGTAGAAAAACTTTCGAGTCCATTTTTGTTTTACCTACCAAATTTTTGGTGGATGTTCACCATTCTGCTCAAAGATTATCATGTATCATTTTTACCCAGCTTAAAACCACTTTAGGAGTGATTTTGGTGGGTGAATATCACTTACTAGTTGATCTAACATACCACATATGTACAAGTCAAAAAATGATGAATCAATATCGAAATACACGATTATGAATTTGTCCCAAAATGAAACAGGAGTAATTCCAAACAACACTGAGCACTAGTGAGCACAAATGTGATCAATGGTGGACAATTCTAGGTCTCTTTAGAGCATAAAATAGTAGATGAAGCTCAAGAATGTCATCTTGAGGCCCAAATTTTTAATTAAAAAATATATAATTAGTTGGTTTGTATGAAAATAGTAAAAATAAATAAATTTTGATGTTTAATGAGATGACCCATGTGCCATCCTTCTTTCTTTTTAAAAAAATAATATAAATCTAGAATATAGAAATTGAGGTTTCAAATTGAACATTTCTATTCTTAAAAATGAGTTTATTTTGAGGCCAAGCTACAACTCCCGCGTTGGGACGGGATCATCACGGGGCTTCAATGAGTCTTACTAGTCTACATAATGGAATCCTACATTTTGAATCTATAATTTAAAAATTGGAATGGGCTTACTATTGATTCTCTTACCTTATTAATCTTTAATGGCTTTTCACTGAGGTTATATTCATTTATTACCTCCTCCTATTTTTGTGCTTTGTGATCTCAATATTATTCTAGTAATAGTAATTTTTTTAAAAACGTGGGCTCCCACTGATTATAGAAGTTAATATTTTTATAGGAAATAGAGCATGTTTGATATACAACAACAAGACAACAAATCCGCTCCAGTAGTATTCATGCATTTGAAATCCATCAATAAGTATATATATATTTGTCATAACAAATGTTATCTTCCATAGCACTTTCATGTTTTTTAAATTTATAGAAGTGTTAGGTTTGGTTGCTTAAGATATGGTTATAGCCTATAATTGGGCCTCATTCCCTAACAAATCCGATTAAAAAGCCCATCACATTAGAGCCTTTTTATAAAAAAAATTCACAGTTGACCAAAACTAGCATGGCCTGGAGAACACTTCAAGATCCATCACATAGTTCTTTTAACATGGTTGTGCTTTGGCTTTTAAATTTTGTAGGCTACAAACAATTAAATAGCCAAGTCAAAGTTTTCAAACATTGCCCGGTACTATTTTTACCTAAAATTTCATACACAACATTTATGTTTAGTACGATTGTACGTACAACACAAAATTTGGACAAATTGTCAAAAGAGAACCAAAACAGCCGTTTGTTGAACAATTTTTTCGAAACCAAACAATTAATAAAAATGTCCATTAGTTGAACATTTTTTTGGCAAAAGTATCCAACCAATGGACAATTTTCTGACATTTTTTTTAATTTCACACACACACACACATATATATATATAAAAAAAAACATATATATATATATATATATATATATATATATATATATATATATATATATATATATATATATATATATATAGTCTAGTGGTTAAGAGAGATGCATGCGATCCAAGTGGTCGGAGTTCGAGCCCCAGTGGAGACGAGTTCGCCATAATTTATAGGGGTGCAACTTGGGCGGGCTAAACCCAAGCTTGATCGGGTAAACCCGAAAAAAAAAAAAAAAAAAAAAAAAAAAAAAAAAAAAAAAAAAAATATATATATATATATATATATATATATATATATATATATATATATAGCAAATGACCTCTAGCCTAGTGGTTAATAGAGATGCATGCGGCCCGAATGGTCAGGAGTTCGAATCCCAGTGGGAGCGATTCCGGAAACTAATTACCCTTGCTTCAAAAAAAAAAAAAAAAAAAAAAAAAAAAAAAAAAAAAAAAAAAAAAAAATATATATATATATATATATATATATATATATATATATATATATATATATATATATATATTCATACTTCTTAAATAAAAAGTTTAAATCCTAAACTTCTTCACCCAAACTCTTCAACTCCTTATCCTAAATCTTATTCCAGTTTGTATTTTGTAATGATCAAGACTTGATTGCTATTTAATTATGTGTTTAACATTACTTTTGGTTAAAATTGTTTCAGGTAGTAAATTAGAGCCCGATAAATCCGATGGATCCGACCCAACCCGAGTTCAACCCGAGCCAAACCTGATCCTTCAGACTTGGTCTTGGGCTTCATATGTTGAACCCGAGGTCAGGCCGGACTTGGGTTCGGACTAGGCTTATGATTCATTGGTTTGGGCTCGGGTTGACCTCAAGTCCGACCCAATCCGTCCGAGTTGCACCCCTAATAATTTATATAAAAAAAGCTCATGTCGGCGCAAGGGTTCCCGCTGGAGGCGGGCGACCCCGGTCCTGAAGCCACGGCAGGGAGAGACGTTCTCAGGATGATCGCGATCGTGATCTAGACGATGGTTTCACAAGGGAATCGGCGGGGGGCTGGACGACGGTAAAACGACGGCGATCAAAACCTTTGGTACATCGTGGAAGAGAGAAGGGGTCGATCTCAGGCCAGTCAACTGGGGGGCGCATGCAACGTCCCATCCCAGGGATGAGAGCTACCGTGGGCCAGAGTCAACGCCAATCAAGCCATGCGGCGTCGAGCGGGACCGCCGGGGAGAGGCCAAGTGGTGTGAAGTCTACATGGAGCGTGAGTAGGAAGCCAGGCGGTCTGGAAGAGCCGGCCCCTCCACTGGTTCCCAATGTGCGGTGTCCGGCTGAGGAGATCAGGGAGCAATGCAAAAAACTTGTGTCATGGGTGGAGGTCTGCAGACCATCGTCGATGCATGAAGAAGTCGACTTACAGTACGTAGAGCCCAACATCATCAATGGGAGGAAGGTCGTTGAAATAACTAATAAAGACATCCAAGAGACTATGGAGTACTGGAAGAACACTCTCGTCCTATATGTGATGGGAAACAGGCCGTTTTATGGTTAGCTACGTGCGTACGCTCATAGAGTCTGGAGACCAAAGGGAGAGATGGAAATTTTCTCCAGAGAGAATGGGTTTTATTTTATCAAATTTGGGTTGGTAGAAGACCTCGATCGGATCCTGGATAAGGCTACCGTGGTTATCCCCTAGAGTATCCCTTCCATCATGAAGATAGCTAGTATGGTAGGGAAACCGATCCGAACCGATGTCCCCACAGCACGTAGACAAAGATTGGCATATGCACGAGTATTTGTGGAAATAAAGGCGACAGATACCCTTCCTAGGCGGATTGATCTTATGCTGCCAAACGGAGGTAGAGGATGTGCGTGGGGAACAGATAGAGGAAAGCCAGGAAGAAGTTAACCATGAAGAACAACTACGACAAGGAACACCCGCTAATGATACTATAAACCTGATGCCGATGGATCAAGATAGGAATGATATGATCCCGTTAGGAGGTAATGATGCATATAACCCTACAATTTTGGGAAAGAGACAAGGTCCGGATGGAGATTGTTGGGTTTTAGCCTTTAGTTTTGGTTTTTAGTCCCACATCGGCTAGAAAGGAATGTGTATCTCCATATATATGAGTCTTTGCTCTTTATGGAGATGCACATGTAGTGCACATGGGTGTGTGCCATGTAGGATTAATTATTAATGGTATAAAGGCTTAATCAACAATTAAGAAGCTGTAAGCTTTTGCTCTTGAAAATTTATTTCCATGGAGCTAAGCTCCGAAGGAGCTTAGCGACTCGGACTCGGACTCGGACTCGGACTCGGACTCGGGCTCGGGCTCGGGCTCGGGCTCGGGCTCGGGCTCGGGCTCGGACTCGGGCTCGGGCGCTCATGAGGCGTAATGTGGCGTTTTGTTGGCTCAAGGTCCGGATGGAGATTGTTGGGTTTTAGCCTTTAGTTTTGGTTTTTAGTCCCACATCGGCTAGAAAGGAATGTGTATCTCCATATATATAAGTCTTTGCTCTTTATGGAGATGCACATGTAGTGCACATGGGTGTGTGCCATGTGGGATTCATTATTAATGGTATAAAGGCTTAATCAACAATTAAGAAGCTGTAAGCTTTTTGCTCTTGGAAATTTATTTCCATGGAGCTAAGCTCCGAAGAAGCTTAGCGACTCGGACTCGGACTCGGGCTCGGGCTCGGGCTCGGGCTCGGACTCGGACTCGGGCTCATGAGGCGTAATGTGGCGTTTTGTTGGCGCACTTAGCACGTCAGCATCGTCGCTAGGCGCATAGTGCGCTTAAGTTGCGCTCGTTGCGCGAGCCACTTGTGCGACCATGTTGCGCGGCCCGTTACGCGAGCCCAGTTACGCTGGCCCAGTTACGCAGCCCAGTACGCAGCCCAGTACGCCCAGTACGCGCAGCGTACGCAACGTGCGTAGAGTGCGCAGTGTGCGTAGAGTGCGTATGGCTGGCTGCATATTAGAGCGGGAACGGTTGCAGCAGTTGCTGCACTTTCAGGAGTGGTTCAGCCACTACCCTGAAGTTCAGGCAACTGCTTGGCAATCGCCCCGTGGGCTATATATGCAGGTTCTCTCCTCTCTCTCAGTGTTGGAGAAATCAGAATTCCAGGGAGAAAACTTTAAGTGTTCTTTAACACAACAGAGTAGTGAGCGTGTTTTTTAACACAAACACTAGTACTTTTTTAGTACGCGTGGGTTCTGTTACTTCAGAAACAGAGAGAGAAGAGTAGAGCCATTGCCAGAGGAGTTCGCCATCTTCCGAGGAGTCAGAAGAGCAGGAGTGTTCCAAGGTTTTCCGTCAACCTTGCTGGTTCCTGGAAGCTGTTCGCAGAGGGCGAATAAAGCTTTGAGCAACGGTGATCATTCACCCCAGCAATTCCATCTCTCGCCTGTCACCCTTCTGTTGCCTTTAGCAATTCTGTCAGTATCTTCTTTTTAGAAGGCACTACTGCCAGTTTGCTACGATCACGAAAATCTCTTTAGATTATTCGTGAATTACGATATCTTTTTAGATCTCGTAATTTGCAGAATCCTTCTGGATCTCTGTTGCAAAACCTTCTTTAAGGAATTGCATTTGAAACGTTGTCTTTACAACTGTTTCAGTTTCTGTATTTTCCATCGAAAAGCGTGCCCCGGCGTTTCCGGAAATAACAATCTCAAAGCTTTATTGCTACGATGGAAAATATTAATGCTTCTCTCCTAAACACTGACTTCTGTAAGTTAGAGAAGTTTGATGGAGAGCATTATCAAGTCTGGAAGAGGAAGGTTTATCTCACTCTTCAACTTAGAGACGTTGATCACGTATTGCTTGAAGAGGAACCTACTGTTCCATACTGGGTCTGCTGCCGCAATCACTGCGACTACTAAACTTCAGGCCAAGTGAAGAAGGGAGAATAGCATTTGCAGGTTGCTTATCCTGAATGCTATGGAGGATTCCCTAGCAGAATCCTATTCTAAGAAGAATATTGCTAGAGACATATGGGAGTCTCTAGAAAAACTGTACGAAGAAGACAAGAACAGGAGCAAAATATTTGTGGTTGAAAAATATCACAAATGGCTCTTTGAGGACGAGAAGTCCATGCTGCCGCAGGTCAAAGAATTTCTGAAGCTGCGACAGAAGTTGGAAGACGAGGCTATGCCCCTCCCCGACAAGTTTATTGTTGGAGGGATTGTCTCAAAGCTCCCCGCTGGGTGGAGTAAGTTCTATACAAACATGCATAGGAAGAAGCTGGAGATCACCCTTGAAGATCTCCTGCAGGAAATTTATGTTGAAGACCAGATGAGGGCTCAACATAAAGTTGACACGCTTTCCACGCAGATGGCTAACGCAAATTTGGTTTCATCAAGGGAACCAAAGGGAAAGGGAAAGCGTACAGATTTCCAGAAGAAGAAGAAGAACCCTAACAACTTGAATGTTAAGGGAACTTCTTTCAAGTCAAAGAAATCTAAGACAAAGATGCCTTGTTTCAAGTGTGGCCAGTTGGGCCATTTCAAAAGTGAATGTACAGCACCGGCCAAGAAATCAGAGCAAGGTGAGCCTAGCAAAGTCTTAATGATTACTGATGTAATTGCTATGATTGGACAGGTTGATGCTGTAGGATCTGATTCAGACTGATGGGTAGATACTGGAGCCACCTGCCATGTCTGCTCCAGTAAGGAGTGGTTCACCACCTACACACCCACTTCTGAAGCGGTTGTGATGGCGAACCAAGCACAAGCTGAAGTTCTAGGGATCGGGACGGTTATTCTGAAGCTGACTTCTGGCAAGTCTCTGATGCTTCAAGGCGTGAAGTACGTACCTGCTATCGCCAAGAACCTGATCTCGGGAGGCTTACTTTGCAATACAGGCCTCAGAATGGACATCAATGCTGGCCAGATGGTGATGTCTATCAAGGGAACATATTTCGGAAAAGCTTTTTATACCGAAGGAATGTTCAAGATTCAGCTTGTAAATCAGTCTAATGTAATTAATGTAATTAATGAAATCACTCCTTCTGCTTATACTCTTGAGTTGTGGCATAATAGGCTAGGACATGTTCATTGTAAACGAATAAACAGAATGTCTAGTCTAGGACTTATCTCCAAGTGTGGGGGTAAAGTAGAGAAATGTGAAGTTTGTGCTCAAACGAAGATCACAAGGAAACCCTTTCCTCGGGTTAATCGAAGTACAGATCTTCTGGAGTTGGTACACTCAGATATCTGTGACTTCAAACAGTTCTTTACAAAGGCCGGGATGAAGTATTTCATAACCTTCATCGACGACTTCTCAAAGTATGCGTTCGTCTACTTGCTGAAGGCTAAAGACGAAGCATTCGAGAAGTTCAAAGAGTTCAGAGCCGAAGCTGAGCGGCAGACTGGACAACAACTCAAAAGCATAAGAAGTGATCGAGGTGGGGAGTACAGGTCTCATGAATTCGCATCGTTCTGTAAGGAACATGGAATTGTCAATGAGACTACGGCTCCGTACTCTCCTCAATCAAACGGAGTAGCTGAGAGGAAGAACAGGACGTTGATAGAAATGATAAATTCAATGTTGTTGACTGTTGGCCTTCCTAAGTGCTACTGGGGAGAAGCAGCATTGACGGCCACTTATATTCTAAATAGAGTGCCTCATGCAACTTCAGACGTTACTCCTCATGAACTCTGGTTCAAGGTCAGACCTAACTTGAATGTCATTCGAGTGTGGGGGTGTCTGGCGTATGTCAAGCTTCCAGATCTAAAGATTCAGAAGCTTGGGACAAGGACTACAAAGACGATCTTCTTGGCGTATGCCGAGAAGAGTGATGCTCGGAGATTTCTTGATATTGAGTCAAATCATATCATTGAATCTCGCGATACAGAATATTTTGAAGACAAGTTTGCAAGGCACAAGAATATTGTTCTTGCGGATGTACCGGAGAACAATGAGGGTGCGCAAGAAACTGAAGTCTTCAATGAAGATGTGGTCCAAGAAGATATTGTTGTTGATACAACGGTTGAACCAGAACAAGCTGAGACGTCAGCTAAGCGTGTGAGGAGGCCGAAGGACTTCGAAAGTGACTTTGTCACCTATCATGTGGAAGCAGATCCGCTTACCTATGATGAGGCGATGAAGACCAGAGACGCAGTTTTCTGGAAGGAGGCGATTGACAATGAGATTGATTCCATCACCTCAAATAACACTTGGGTGTTGGTTGATCTTCCTGAAGGAGCAAAACCCATCGGATGCAAATGGATCTTCAAGAAGAAGATGAAAGCAGACGGAACTATTGACAAGTTCAAGGCTAGGTTGGTAGCCAAGGGGTTTTCTCAGAAGCAGGGGATTGACTACTTTGACACGTATGCTCCAGTAGCCCGGATGACCACCATCAGAATGTTGATTGCTCTCGCAGCAATACATAAGATGGTGATACATCAGATGGATGTGAATACGGCTTTCCTAAATGGCGAGCTGACCGAAGAGATTTATATGCAACAGCCAGAGGGATTTGTCATCAGGGGTCTTGAAGACAAAGTCTGCAAGTTGGTAAAATCCTTGTACGGTCTTAAACAGGCTCCCAAGATGTGGCATGAGAAATTTGACAAAGTTATAAGGTCAAATGGCTACATGGTCAGCGATACGGACAAGTGTGTTTACACGAAGTTCGCTGATAGAAGAGGTGTGATCGTTTGTCTGTACGTGGACGACATGCTTATCCTAGGTACGGATATTAGCTGTGTCACTGAGACAAAGAAGTTCATCTCTAGCAAGTTCAGTATGAAGGACTTGGGGGAAGCTGATGTGATCTTAGGGATCAAGATCATCCGGACAGACACTGGACTAGCGCTGTCACAGTCTCATTATATTGAGAAAATGATCACTCGTTATGGGTATTGGGATCTTCCAGGAATCGATACGCCGTACAGGTGTGATCTGAAGCTGAAGACTAATTCAAGGAAAAGCGTCAGGCAGCTGGAGTATGCAAGCGTAATCGGGAGTTTGATGTATGCTACTACTGCCACAGGGCCTGACATAGCTTTTGCCGTGGAAATGCTGAGTCGTTTTACGAGCAATCCAGGTGTTGAACACTGGAAAGCTGTGGAACGGGTTATGAGATATCTCAAGAAGACTCAGACATATGCACTGTACTACAGCGGAGATCCGTCGGTAGTGGAAGGCTTCAGTGATGCCAGTTGGTGCTCAGAGGTGGAGAGCGAGAGGTCCACAGGTGGATACATTTTCACAATGGGTGGAGCTGCTATATCGTGGAAGTCGAAGAAGCAGACTATGCTCTCGCGGTCATCCATGGAATCTGAGTTCTTTGCACTTGATACCGCAGCCGAGGAAACAGAATGGCTTCGGGAGCTCATGTATGATCTTCCAATTGTTGGGGCGCAAATACCGGCGATACCGATATACTGCGACAACCAGACGACTGCGGCGGTGGCATCAAATGACCTTTTCAACGGGAAGAAGAGGACTGTGCGGTTGAAGCACAGGGCAGTACACGATCTTATCAAGAGAGGTATTATTGCAGTAATTGATGTTCGGAGTCAGGAGAACCTGGCGGATCCGTTCACCAAGGGCCTCAAGCGCCAGCTGGTCGATGACACAGCTTGTAAAATGGGCTTGAAGGCATTCTGATATTGTATTATTGTATTCCTACCATAAAGTTTTATGCTATTAGTTCAAAGATTTATCTACTAGGCATCTAGCTTTTGGTTCAAGGGAGGACTACTAATCGGAAGAATATCAAGAACGGTGGGTACATGTTCTATTGGGCATGGAGAGGTTACGGACCTATAACCACTGTTGTCTAATGTTGTTTTCTGCGAAAAATAGGTCCTGTGGTTGGCTTAAATGCCTTAATGAGTTCTCAGGCATTTGGAATATCTGGTATACTTTACAGGAAGCATAGTAGCACAGCACTACAAGGAGTGTGACTCCATGCTATGTGTGGCGGTGACTCCTGTCACGCCCCAGAACCAGAATACTGGAGAGCGGGGGCAGACATAGCCAGCTACGTATATTGAAATGGATTCCATCTCGCTATACGGTCACGGCTGTCTAGGATACATGAGGGTTTATCTACAAGCCATCAGTCTCTTAAGGTCAAGAATAAGCCTATTGTCTCAATCACAAGCAAGTAAATAGATGTTACAAGATGTATGATCATTAAATATACAATAATAAGGCGTCCCAAATATTACATATTCAGCTGATCATGAAGCTAGTCGTTACAAAATGTTAGGACTAGCAAGAGTTCAGTCATACATGATCAACCCTAGGATTTGTTAATCATGTTACAGCCCGTAGGCAGACAGTAAGTAAGTGCAATCGAGCTAAACAGGTGCTCGTCGGCTAAACGCCTCAAAAGAATATTTTTACACTAGAGCGGGAGAGCCAAAAATAATCCACTCGTTGCCAGGGTTCCGTCTAGTGGCCACCATCTGGCTGGAAGGTCGGTAGATCCTCTGGAACTGCTCCGAAATCTGGCCACACAAAACCAGCTGGGTCAGACCCCAGAAAGAGCAAGTGCCACAAAGGAGCTTCACTTGAGAACTAAAACCAGCAATCAGCACAGGAATATAATTAATATAATAAAAGACAGGAAATATAAATAACTGGTAAAACTGGAAATAAGAAAAATATGCCAGGATGATATACGACGAGATAACCATGGAACTATTCAGATAGCTAGGTTACAATCCCGTAACCCAACAAGGACCGGGGTTGTAACCCTTCGTCTGAACGGAGCTTGGTTTCTCACCATCTATCGAGAAAATAAATACAAGTATGCTGGTCATGTAACAGTCTGGAACAAGATCAGGGCAAGACTAGACTGGTTAGACTCCATCCAATCACTTCACGGCCAAGCAAGAACTACGGCTTGATACTTTAACTAACTAGGGTTATCACAATCCTAATTACTAACAAGATGCAGTGAGATTATTCCACAGCCACAAGCCCTGCAGACCATCCAGGCTACCCAGGTCGAAAGATTAGGGTTGAATTCAGGTGGGTACATCGTCCAGGAAACACATGTACCCTTAAGTAGCTTGAAGGGTACAACACATGACAGTGTGCTGGAAATGTGCCCTACTCGACGGCAGGCTACAGATCCCAAGCGCGCCCAGGTAACGGGATTGCCTGTAGCTGGGAGATCTCTTCAGGACTAATGTATTAATCTAGTTGTTAACCTTAGTCCATTTTAGTAGGTACTCCTGACCGTGGTACTCAGGAGTCCCATCCTAGACATGATGCAAGACAGGACTGGTTTATTTATACAAGCACAATCACCCACGGTGTCCAGGATGTTCATTCTTGTCAAGTCATGTCATGTCAGGTAGCCGTCGTAACAGCTTATCAAGATATAACATGTCAGGTTTATCATGTCAAGTGTACTTGTCAGGAGTGCGCCACGACGGGCCACTATCAGGTCATGTCAGGTCATTATGTCAGGAGTGCACCACTACGGGTCACTATCGTGTCATGCTCAGGTATCATTTCTAAACATATCAAGTAATTTCGGGAATTATCAAGTTCAGGTCAAAAGGCGTAAGGATATAAAATGGACGTTAAATATCTAATAAAATATCAATATACAGGGCTATAAATCCAGGATAAGGAAAATAAAACCAAACTGACATGCTAATATAAGATCAAGTCTGCCAAAGGCCATACGCTCAGGTAGGCATACGCTCAGGTAAGCATACGCTCCCAAAAGGCAGCGTAAAAGGCAGCGTATGGGGGTCACAAAGCTCTCGGGTTGAACCAGGGTGACAAGATAGGCTAGCGTACGCTCAAGCCAGCGTACGCCTTGCTCGCTCAAGCTAGCGTACCAAGGCACGCGTACGCTCGCTAAAGAGCAGCGTACGAAGGCACGCGTACGCTCGCTAAAGAGCAGCGTACGAAGGCTAGCGTACGCTCGCTAAAGAGCAGCGTACGAAGGCACGCGTACGCTCACTAAAGAGCAGCGTACGAAGGCTAGCGTACGCTCGCTAAAGAGCAGCGTACGACTCAGCGGCATAAGCTAAATAGCTAGCTCACTGTTCACAGTCTTCTCCAGAGGGCAAGAACAGCAAGAACTGCAAGAACTCCAAGGATGGAACCCAAAACTCCAAATGCTCATAACTTGGTCAAAACAAGTCCGAATCCAACTTTCAAAAGGTCAAAATTGGGTAGAATGAAATTCTCTAAAATATAGAACCATCAAAACTTGAAAACAAGGAAGTTTAATAGATCAAAACACCAAAAATCTGAAAATAGCAAAACTCTAGATCTACAAGAATTAAAGCCTCAAAATAGAAAATGACAAGTTCTAATGTGGTTTAGAATCATGAGGAGAAGCTAATGAAACCATCAAAAGAAGTTCTCTTGTGGAAGCAAGTTGCACTTGCCTATGGTTGGGGAGTTGTGGAGAGGAAGGAAGAAAAAGAAGAAGAAATAAATGAGAGTTATGGAGGAGAGAGAAGGTTGGTGGGGAAATAAATATCATGGGTTGGTGGTAGGTAGGGGGTTCACCTTGGTCCATGATGGACCAAGCAACCTGCCGGCCAAACCAAGAAAAACTCAAACCGAGAGTTAAGCCAAGCCAAGAAAACTAAACAAGGAACAATACAAGAAAATACGTACACGTATTTCCAAAATACGTAATACGAACCACAGGTATTACAACTCTACCCACCTTAAAAGAATTCCGTCCTCGGAATTTAATTAAGAGGCTAGAGAGACAAGAACAAGCTACACTATTTAGAGGCAATTATACTAGGCAATCAATCAATCATGCAAGCAAGGAATTGATGGCATGAGGCATAAGAAAGACATTATATCTCACGAGTCAAACAAGTTGGGATATCGCGATCGGATATCATCCTCACGCTCCCACGTTGACTCACCCGAAGAATGATGACCCCAGGCAACTCGGACTAACTTGATAGTCTTGTTCTTGAGGATCTTCTCTCTCCGGTCCAATATAGACACGGGCCTCTCCTCATACGAAAGGTTGGTACCAACAACCAATTCCGAATGATCTAGGATGTGGCTCGGGTCCGGGATATACCGTCGTAATTGGGATACATGGAACACGTCATGCACTTCGCTTAGCGACGGCGAAAGAGCGAGACGATAGGATACATCTCCTACTCGCTCCAGAATATCGAACGGTCCTATATACCTAGGACTAAGCTTTCCCCGCACGCCGAAACGAATGATGCCACGGTTAGGCGAAATCCTCAGGAATACATGATCGCCGACCAAGAACTCGAGAGGACGCCGATGAGAATCGGCCCAATGGCGCTGGCGATCTTGGGCAACTCTAAGATGATCTCAGACCCTCTTGACCACCTCAACTGTCTGAGCGATCATTTCTGGACCAAGCATTTGTCTCTCTCCAACATCATCCCAGGCTAGCGGGGATCTGCACTTCCTGCCATACAGTGCCTCGAACGGTGCCATCTGGATACTGGCCTGGAAACTGTTGTTGTATGAGAATTCCACTAGGTACAAATGATCTTCCCATGAACCACCGAAGTCAAGTGTGTAAAACTGCAACATGTCTTCAAGAGTCTGGATCGTGCGCTCCGACTGGCCATCTGTCTGCGGGTGATATACTGAACTGAACTGGAGATGAGTCCCCAAACTCTCTTGCAAGCTACGCCAAAAGTACGACATAAATCTTGAATCTCGGTCCGAGGTGATACTGACTGGGACACCGTGCAATCTGACAATCTGCCTGAGGTACATCTCTGCTAACTGAGCCGTCGACTGACCAACTCTGAACGGGAGAAAGTGAGCTACCTTCGTGAGCCGATCAACTATAACCCAGATAGCATCTCTACCAGCTGGAGATCTAGGTAGTCCAGTCACAAAATCCATGGTCACATGCTCCCACTTCCATTCTGGAATCGGTAAGGGCTGAAGAAGTCCAGCCGGTCTCTGATGTTCGGCCTTAACTTGTTGGCAAACCAAACACCGAGAGACAAACCGAGCTATCTTCCGCTTCATGCCATTCCACCAGAAATGCTGCCGGATATCACGGTACATCTTCGTACTGCTAGGATGGATGGAATACTGAGAACTGTGCGCCTCTGACATGATCTCCTGTCTGATATCTCCACTGGGTACACAAAGACGCTTACCATACCTAAGTGTACCATCCTCATGAATACATAACTCTGGTCTTCGTCCTGCTTCACACTCTGCTCTGAGTCGCTGAAGCTTGGAATCTGCCGACTGCGCCATCCGGATCCTCTCGACTATAGTGGACTGAACTTGCATGCTGGCCATCAATGCTACACTGGAAGGGAGAACAACTTCAATACCCATCTTCTGAAGATCTGCTAACAGCTCTGGTTGCGCTGTTAGAAAATAAACTCCGGCTCTCCTGCTCAAAGCATCTGCAACAACATTGGCCTTTCCAGGATGATACAGCAGGTTGACATCATAATCCACAAGAAGCTCCAGCCATCTCCTCTGACGCATGTTAAGGTCCTTCTGGGTGAAAATATACTTCAGGCTCTTGTGATCGGTGAAAATCTCTACCCTATCTCCATACAAGTAGTGCCTCCACAACTTAAGTGCAAACACCACTGCTGCCAGCTCCAAGTCATGGGTTGGGTAATTCCTCTCATGATCACGAAGTTGTCGTGACGCATAAGCTATTACCTTCCCATACTGCATCAAAACACATCCTAAACCTCTGCCTGAAGCATCACAGTACACTGAGAATCCTTCAGTTCCATCTGGAAGCGTGAGAATAGGAGCTGTTATCAGGCCTCGCTTCAACTGCTCAAAAGAACTTTGACACTCTGCTGTCCAAGCAAACTGTGCATCCTTGCGGGTCAACTGCGTCAATGGCGTTGAAATTCGAGCAAAATCCGAAACAAACCGCCGGTAGTAGCCGGCCAATCCAAGAAAACTGCGAACTTCTGCAACTGTGCTGGGCACTGGCCATGACTCAATAGCCACAATCTTCTGGGGATCCACTTCTACTCCTCCTCGAGTGATGATATGACCCAAGTACGAAATGCGGTCGAGCCAGAGCTCGTATTTACTAAACTTGGCATATAACTGGTGCTCTCTGAGGATCTGAAGAACTATACGGAGATGCTGCTCATGCTCCGCCTCACTCTTGCTGTAGACCAGAATGTCATCCAAGAACACAATCACAAACTGATCCAAGTAAGACATGAAGATGCGATTCATGAGGTCCATGAATACTGCCGGCACATTGGTTGCTCCAAAAGGCATAACAAGGAATTCCCAATGCCCATATCTCGATCTAAAAGCTGTCTTCGGGATGTCCTGCTCTCTGACTCTGATCTGATGATAACCTGAGCGTAAATCAATCTTCGAGAAGACTGAAGCCCCCTTGAGTTGATCAAACAAGTCATCTATCCTCGGAAGAGGGTATCTGTTCTTGATTGTCACTGAGTTCAAGGTACGATAATCAACACATAACCTGGACGTACCATCCTTCTTTTTCACAAGAAGCATCGGGGCTCCCCAAGGCGATCCACTAGCACGAATGAATCCCTTGGTTCTGAGTTCTTCAATCATTTTGTACAATATCTCCAACTCTGACGGCGCCATCCTATAGACTCTCTTTGACACTGGGGCTGTCCCGGGAATCAAGTCTATAGTGAACTCGATCTCCCGCTCCGGAGGCATACCTGGAAGTTCTTCTGGAAAAATATCTGGAAACTCCTCGACTATCCTGGGCAACTGAACTGCTGCTACTGCCATCCACAATATCGGAGGAGAAGGCTCAACTTCGCCTCGAGAGAAAGAAAACTCCGGCTCACCTGGAATGCTAAAAATAACCCTACCAATATGGCAGTCTATTCTAGCATACTGGTTCCTCAACCAATCCATCCCTAGCACCACATCATAATCGGCCATCGGGAATTCTATCAATCTAGCGGGAAACTCTCTACTGCTAACTACGATCCGACACGAGGAAAACACTCTATATACTCCCACAAGTTCGTTACCAGTAAGTATATTGAGCCTTACTGATAATGACTCGGGCTCCAATCCTACACGTGTCGCAAATCGTGCAGACATAAAAGAATGCGATGCACCAGAATCAAATAAAGCTGAAGCTGGAAAGGAGTTGACGAGAATAGTACCTGCCACTACCTCTCCTGGTGCCAATCCTTCCTCCACGGTCATCACCATAGCCTGACCGTGCCCTCGGGGTGCTGGTCCCCTCTGCTGAAATCCTTGCTGTCTGCTCTGACTCTGGGCTTGGACTTGTGCATACTGCTGGGGGTTCTGCTGCTGGAACACTTGGGTCTGAGGCGGCAAGGGCCTCGGCAATGGATACTGCTGCTGATGGACCGGAGCTGGTCCTCTCACCGAAGAGCTAGAAAGGTTGGACGATGATGAACCACCCCTGTTCGGGCAGGATCCAACCCTATGGTCTGGTGCTCCACAAACCAGACACAATCCCTGTGCCCTGCGACATTCTGCCACCACATGGCCTGGCTTCCCACAATGAGAACATCCTACTGCGGAAGACTGCTTCTGCTTCTGCTGCTGCTGAGGGTACGTCGGAGTGGAATGCTGAACCGACGTCACTGAGGCTGCTCGCCTCGGAACTCCAATAGTCAAAGCCCTGGCTGTCGGGGCTGGTGCTGAAGACTGATTCATCTGGCCGTGAGATCTCTTCCGACCCCCGGTCCTATCCACGATCCTCTGGGAGGTATACTCATGCCTCCGGGCTGCTCTCAAGACTGCATCAAAAGTCTGATGCTCAAACTGCTCAACTGCCAACAAGATCTCCAGGTGAAGTCCCTGCTGGAACCGCTGGGCTCTATCATACTCGGTTGCCACCAAGGTGGGAGCAAACCGACTGAGTCTGGAAAACTCGGCCGCATATCCGTCGATCGTCCTGCCTCCTTGCTTCAGATTTGTGAACCTCGTCTGTAGATCGTACCGAGCTACAGCATCAAAATACTTGGTCTGGAATCTCTCTCTGAATACTGCCCAAGCAATGGGGGCTGCTAATCCAACGGCCTGCGCTGCCCACCAGCTGCAGGCAAGATCAACAACTGCAGGCGCACAACGGTCACCTTCTCGTTCTCTGGGGTCCTGGCTGCTTCTAGAACCACCTCTGTGTCCCGAAGCCATGCATCTGCTGCGATAGCATCTTCACTACCGTCAAAGAATGGAGGGTTCAAGCGCTTGAAGCTGTTGGCAGCGCTGTTCCCTGGATGACCACCCCGGGTCAAAGCATCCGTCACTGCCTGGTGCAAGGCATCTCCACGCCGGTCTTGGGAAGCTATCAAGGTCCTGACGAGTCCTACTAATGTGCCATCATCATGTTCTACAGGTTGAACTGGCTGGACTGGTGGCTCTCCGCCAGAAGGTACGACTCTGGAGGCTACTCCGGAATGCTGGGCTTGATCTCCAGGTTGCTGCTGGTCCGCGGGAGGTGCTCCGCCTTGCTGGTCGGCCGGGTCAGGTACTATGCCGCTAAAGAAGACGACATAGGAAACAATAAGGAAGGACCAGGACAGAGCAACGATACAAGCATATGATCAGGACAAGAATCCAGGGATTCAGAAGATACGAGCAGAGATCAAGGACGAATACTGATTGAGACATCTATTCGGTAAATCCTCACATATCTTGATTTACAAGACCTGCATGGGCCACCACTTAAACCATGTCACGCCCCAGAACCAGAATACTGGAGAGCGGGGGCAGACATAGCCAGCTACGTATATTGAAATGGATTCCATCTCGCTATACGGTCACGGCTGTCTAGGATACATGAGGGTTTATCTACAAGCCAGCAGTCTCTTAAGGTCAAGAATAAGCCTATTGTCTCAATCACAAGCAAGTAAATAGATGTTACAAGATGTATGATCATTAAATATACAATAATAAGGCGTCCCAAATATTACATATTCAGCTGATCATGAAGCTAGTCGTTACAAAATGTTAGGACTAGCAAGAGTTCAGTCATACATGATCAACCCTAGAATTTGTTAATCATGTTACAGCCCGTAGGCAGACAGTAAGTAAGTGCAATCGAGCTAAACAGGTGCTCGTCGGCTAAACGCCTCAAAAGAATATTTTTACACTAGAGCGGAAGAGCCAAAAATAACCCACTCGTTGCCAGGGTTCCGTCTAGTGGCCACCATCTGGTTGGAAGGTCGGTAGATCCTCTGGAGCTGCTCCGAAATCTGGCCACACAAAACCAGCTGGGTCAGACCCCAGAAAGAGCAAGTGCCACAAAGGAGCTTCACTTGAGAACTAAAACCAGCAATCAGCACAGGAATATAATTAATATAATAAAAGACAGGAAATATAAATAACTGGTAAAACTGGAAATAAGAAAAATATGCCAGGATGATATACGACGAGATAACCATGGAACTATTCAGATAGCTAGGTTACAATCCCGTAACCCAACAAGGACCGGGGTTGTAACCCTTCGTCTGAACGGAGCTTGGTTTCTCACCATCTATCGAGAAAATAAATACAAGTATGCTGGTCATGTAACAGTCTGGAACAAGATCAGGGCAAGACTAGACTGGTTAGACTCCATCCAATCACTTCACGGCCAAGCAAGAACTACAGCTTGATACTTTAACTAACTAGGGTTATCACAATCCTAATTACTAACAAGATACAGTGAGATTATTCCACAGCCACAAGCCCTGCAGACCATCCAGGCTACCCAGGTCGAAAGATTAGGGTTGAATTCAGGTGGGTACATCGTCCAGGAAACACATGTACCCTTAAGTAGCTTGAAAGGTGCAACACATGACAGTGTGCTGGAAATGTGCCCTACTCGACGGCAGGCTACAGATCCCAAGCGCGCCCAGGTAACGGGATTGCCTGTAGCTGGGAGATCTCTTCATGACTAATGTATTAATCTAGTTGTTAACCTTAGTCCATTTTAGTAGGTACTCCTGACCGTGGTACTCAGGAGTCCCATCCTAGACATGATGCAAGACAGAACTGGTTTATTTATACAAGCACAATCACCCACGGTGTCCAGGATGTTCATTCTTGTCAAGTTATGTCATGTCAGGTAGCCGTCGCAACAGCTTATCAAGATATAACATGTCAGGTTTATCATGTCAAGTGTACTTGTCAGGAGTGCGCCACGACGGGCCACTATCAGGTCATGTCAGGTCATTATGTCAGGAGTGCACCACTACGGGTCACTATCGTGTCATGCTCAGGTATCATTTCTAAACATATCAAGTAATTTCGGGAATTATCAAGTTCAGGTCAAAAGACGTAAGGATATAAAATGGACGTTAAATATCTAATAAAATATCAATATACAGGGCTATAAATCCAGGATAAGGAAAATAAAACCAAACTGACATGCTAATATAAGATCAAGTCTGCCAAAGGCCATACGCTCAGGTAGGCATACGCTCAGGTAAGCATAAGCTCCCAAAAGGCAGCGTAAAAGGCAGCGTATAGGGGTCACAAAGCTCTCGGGTTGAACCAGGGTGACAAGATAGGCTAGCGTACGCTCAAGCCAGCGTACGCCTTGCTCGCTCAAGCTAGCGTACCAAGGCACGCGTACGCTCGCTAAAGAGCAGCGTACGAAGGCACGCGTACGCTCGCTAAAGAGCAGCGTACGAAGGCTAGCGTACGCTCGCTAAAGAGCAGCGTACGAAGGCACACGTACGCTCGCTAAAGAGCAGCGTACGAAGGCTAGCGTACGCTCGCTAAAGAGCAGCGTACGACTCAGCGGCATAAGCTAAAAAGCTAGCTCATTGTTCACAGTCTTCTCCAGAGGGCAAGAACATCAAGAACTGCAAGAACTCCAAGGATGGAACCCAAAACTCCAAATGCTCATAACTTGGTCAAAATAAGTCCGAATCCAACCTTCAAAAGGTCAAAATTGGGTAGAATAAAATTCTCTAAAACATAGAACCATCAAAACTTGAAAACAAGGAAGTTTAATAGATCAAAACACCAAAAATCCGAAAATAGCGAAACTCTAGATCTACAAGAATTAAAGCCTCAAAATGGAAAATGACAAGTTCTAATGTGGTTTAGAATCATGAGAAGAAGCTAATGAAACCATCAAAAGAAGTTCTCTTGTGAAAGCAAGTTGCACTTGCCTATGGTTGGGGAGTTGTGGAGAGGAAGGAAGAAGAAGAAGAAGAAGAAATAAATGAAGAGTTATGGAGGAGAGAGAAGGTTAGTGGGGAAATAAATATCATGGGTTGGTGGTAGGTAGGGGGTTCACCTTGGTCCATGATGGACCAAGCAACCAGCCGGCCAAACCAAGAAAAACTCAAACCGAGAGTTAAGCCAAGCCAAGAAAACTAAATAAGGAACAATACAAGAAAATACATACACGTATTTCCAAAATACGTAATACGAACCACAGGCATTACAACTCCACCATGAGGTTCTCGAAGGAGGTAAAGCCTCGGCTATGTTAGCCAAGTCACAGCGACGTAGCACCGCAAATAGGCAGTTGGCCTAATGCTGTATATTGAATTAAAAAGGGATGTAGTCAGCACTACAAAGAGGAGGTGTTCCTCATGTTACGGGTGGCACGACACCACAATGAGGTAAACCCGGCTAGGAATAAAGCCTCGGCCTTGCAAGCCATGTCGTAGCGGCGTAACACCGCACAGAAGCGTAAGACTTCATGCTAGGTAGTTTGGCACTACAAAGGGGCTAGACCTCATGCTACGGGTAGTATGACACTACGATGAGGTTCCCGGTGATTCGAGGTAAGGTCCTCGGCTTAAGGCCATGTCATAGCGGCGTAGCACCGCAAAGGAAGCGTTGGACGCTTCATGCCATGTCTCTTTAATAAAGAACTCACCTATAGTGTATGGACAAAGAGATATCAGGCCGTCTCTTGAGGGTAAACTTGTAGACGCCCAATATTATACACTGAAACCAGGCTGGCACACGACCTTAAATGTGCAGCCAGAAGCACATGTAACTACATTATGTGAGTGAAAAGAATTTCAGCTATGATGCATAATTCAAGGCTTAGTCCATTCTTGTATTATAGTTTGATTTTTGACTCACGTGGGAAGATTCAAGTCTTAAGTGGCATCTATCCTAAAAGCATAATGGACAGTTACTGTGGGGAACACTCGTACTCATATATATAGAGATATGTGGGGGATTGTTGGGTTTTAGCCTTTAGTTTTGGTTTTTAGTCCCACATCGGCTAGAAAGGAATGTGTATCTCCATATATATGAGTCTTTGCTCTTTATGGAGATGCACATGTAGTGCACATGGGTGTGTGCCATGTGGGATTAATTATTAATGGTATAAAGGCTTAATCAACAATTAAGAAGCTGTAAGCTTTTTGCTCTTGGAAATTTATTTCCATGGAGCTAAGCTCCGAAGGAGCTTAGCGACTCGGACTCGGACTCGGGCTCGGGCTCGGGTTCGGGCTCGGGCTCGAACTCGGGCTCAAGGGCTCATGAGGCGTAATGTGGCGTTTTGTTGGCGCACTTTGCACTTAGCACGTCAGCATCGTCGCTAGGCGCATAGTGCGCTTAAGTTGCGCTCGTTGCGCGAGCCACTTGTGCGACCACGTTGCGCGGCCCGTTACGCGAGCCCAGTTACGCTGGCCCAGTTACGCAGCCCAGTACGCAGCCCAGTACGCGCAGCGTACGCAGCGTGCGTAGAGTGCGCAGTGTGCGTAGAGTGCGTATGGCTGGCTGCATATTAGAGCGGGAACGGTTGCAGCAGTTGCTGCACTTTCAGGAGTGGTTCAGCCACTACCCTGAAGTTCAGGCAACTGCTTGGCAACCGCCCCGTGGGCTATATATGCAGGTTCTCTCCTCTCTCTCAGTGTTGGAGAAATCAGAATTCCAGGGAGAAAACTCTAAGTGTTCTTTAACACAACAGAGTAGTGAGCGTGTTTTTTAACACAAACACTAGTACTTTTTTAGTACGCGTGGGTTCTGTTACTTCAGAAACAGAGAGAGAAGAGTAGAGCCATTGCCAGAGGAGTTCGCCGTCTTCCGAGGAGTCAGAAGAGCAGGAGTGTTCCAAGGTTTTCCGTCAACCTTGCTGGTTCCTGGAAGCTGTTCGCAGAGGGCGAATAAAGCTTTGAGCAACGGTGATCATTCACCCCAGCAATTCCATCTCTCGTCTGTCACCCTTCTGTTGCATTTAGCAGTTCTGTCAGTATCTTCTTTTTAGAAGGCACTACTGCCAGTTTGCTACGATCACGAAAATCTCTTTAGATTATTCGTGAATTACGATATCTTTTTAGATCTCGTAATTTGCAGAATCCTTCTGGATCTCTGTTGCAAAACCTTCTTTAAGGAATTGCATTTGAAACGTTGTCTTTACAACTGTTTCAGTTTCTGTATTTTCCATCGAAAAGCGTGTCCCGGCGTTCCCGGAAATAACAGAGACTATACAGACGATGATAATAATTTGAGTCTTGCAATAGTTGTGGCTGACGATACTAGCGAAACTATTAGAAATAGTAATGGGGGTCGGGTCGGCCAGACAGTACGGGAGGAGAACATGAGTATGGAAGTTGCTCAAACGCCCAAAGCTAGAAGAAGGCTTGCTGCTGATTCTGTAGGTAATGAGACTGAAGTAGTTAATGAAGGAAGCAAGGATACAGCTCTAACCAAAGTAAATACAAGATGGAGGCTATTGATGGCCGCTAATTCAAGTATGGCTAGTAAAGACGATGAGCTAGAGCCTTAGGGGCATGATTACGTTGGCCTCCCGACCTGTCCTAGGGAGAGTGAGATGAGCCATTCAGACACTCTTCAGCAATCATAAATGTCAATCATTACCTGGAATGTCTGCGGTACGAATTCCATCGGTAAGTGGAGATAGATTCTTAACATGATGAAGATGAATAAATGCACGATTGCATCCATATTGGGGAGAAAAGTGAAATCGAAGGCCAAATTACAAAGGCGTGTCCCCCATCAGTGGGAGTGTAGCCACAACCTAATTTTGTGTGGGATGGCACGTACTTGGATGCTCAGGGATACGCGTATCTGGAAGGGTCAGGTAAAGTTCATATCCGAACAATTAATTGCTGTAGAACTCACTAACAAGGGAGGTCTCCAAGTGTTGGTGAGAGCAGTCTATGATCACAACGATAGGAGACGTCGTTTTCAATTATGGAAGGATATTATCCAGGTAGCTGCGGTTGTTGCTGACAAGCTTCCCTTGGTATTGAGCGGTGATTTCAATGCCATGTTAGCGGAGAGTGAGAAGCGGGGAGGAAGAAAGGTTCTGGCAAATGTAATAGCGGACTTCCAAGACTGTCTTCTCAGATCGAGACTGTCTTGTTTAGCCAGAGTTGGCCATCTTTGGTCTTGGGATAATAGTTAGGTCACTAATCGAATTAGCTGCCAAATAGACATGACTCTGTGCAATAATAAATGGTTAGAAACGTTCCCTCAGTGTTGGGCTGAAGGGGTGCGTAGGGGAACAAGTGACCATTCTCCTATCCTCCTACGCATGATAGCGGAGCGTCACCCACACAGAAAACCATTTCGATACTGCAATACATGGCACTTGGAGAAGGGTATCAAAAGGCGGTCATGGAAGGAATGTAAAGTCCTATTGATGGGAATGCACAGTTCAAGTTGGTAAAACAACATAAACTAATCAAACGGTCACTACAGAGATGTAATAAGAGATGTCCTAAGTCCACTCTTGAGGACATGGAGGACGAGCTGAAGGGTATTCAGGTGAAGTTGCAGGCATCCTCTTCGGACGCTAACCTAACGGCCAAGGAGATAGAGCTACAAGAGGCAGTTCGCCATCGCCGATTCCAAGATGAAGTGCAATTGCAACAACGTGCAAAATGCATGTGGCTCAAAGATAGTGACAGATGCTCGAAGTTCTTTCACGCTATTATCCGAGCATGACAACACATGATGAATACTCTGGGTCCGATCATTGGTGCAGATGGGAGCATTAGATCTGAAGCTAAAGACATCGTCGAGGAGGCAAACAATTACTTCAAGGTACTTTACAACCAAAACTCATATGTTACTAATTTCTCTGACGTTATATGCAAGCGGATAGTAACATATGCGGGTAATGAGAAGCAGAGACAGGAGGTTACTATGGTTGAAATTGAGGGGACAATAAAAATGGCAGATCCTAACAAAACCCCATGACCAGATGGGTTCAATACGGGGTTCTTTAAGTAGCACCGGGATCAGTTGAAAGACCAGGTGTTTCGGGTTGTGGATGACTTCTTCAAGACTGGGTGACTACTAAAGGAACTTAATCACACGTTCCTAACGCTTGTGCCGAAGAAGGAGGGTGCGACGGAATTTAGTGATTTTCGACCAATCTTGTGTTGCAATTTTCTCTACAAAATTATTACGCATAGTGTGACCGAATGCAGGAGTTGATGCAGGATCTGATATCCCCAGATCAGGCAGCATTTATTAAAGGCCATTCCATCACCGAAAATTATCTACTTGCCCATGAAATGATTCAAGACTTTAACAAACCAGGAGGGAGGAAAGGGTGCATCAAGCTGGATATGAGAAAGGCCTATGATATGGTTAACAGGAAATTTGCTTGCAAAATACTTCGCAGTATGGGTTTTTGCAGATTGGTGGATGGACAGGGTTAAAGAATATATTACTACCCCGACTTTCTCGATACTGGTTCAGGGTCAACCCTATGGCTTCTTCGGAAGTAATCGCAGATTACGTCAGGGAGACCCTCTTTTCCCGTATTTGTTTTCCATCGTCATGGAATATTATACCTGATTAATGGATATTGCAGTTCATAGGGGGCCAAATAACGACTCTCTATAATTGGGTGATTCCAGTTGTAATATATGCAGATGACCTTTTGGTTTTCATCGAGCCTTCAGAGAGGACGATTGCAGCTCTGAATGGATTATTAGAAGAGTTCGATTACCTCTCTGGTCTTCAGCTGAACAGAGAGAAGAGTCAGGTGTATTTCAATAAAACTTGTCCTGAGAAGTAAGTTTTGTCTGCTCAGCTTCAAATAGAGGCCAGCCAGCTACCTGTGAGATATTTGGAGATTTCGCTCTCCGTAACGTACGCTCGAGATGGTGACTGCCAAGGTCTAATACAATATGTGAAAACAAGGCTTGATGGATGGCAGTCCCAACTTTTATCATTTAGGGAAAGATTAGAACTGGTTCGGTTGATCATAATGGCTATTACTGCATTGGCTTCAGACGATATACCTCCCCGAGAAGACTATTAATAAAATTGAGAAGCTTTGCGCCAATAACGTTTAGAGATGAGGACTTCACCTGATTGCTTGGGATGAGTTGTGTCATCCCACTAAGGAATGAGGAGTGGGGTTGCGCTCCTTGCATACTCTTCGAGAAATGGCAATGTTAAATCTGGCATGGAAATTCTTAGTAGGTAAGACTCTTTGGGCGAGATGGACACGTAGCAAATACGTACAAGATTCAAATTTTTGGGTGAAGAATGTTGACAATAACTATTCGGTTACATTCAAACATATTCTTCGAGCTAGACAAGCCTACAATTCGGTTACATTCAAACATATTCTTCGAGTTAGACAAGTTATGAAGGCTGGAATAAAGCGGGTGATACACAATAGGAAAGCTACTAGTTTATGGTTGGACCCCTGGCTGGGGTAACGTAGCTTGGTCGACCGACTCGGTTGGCCAACTTATGAGCTGATTGGTAGTGGAGAGCCCCTCAGCGTCATCTTCCGGAATGGCCAATGGGCCTTGGACGTGCGGCCGATTACTCAGGGCTTTGCTGAAGAAATTAGAAGTGTGGAGCTCGACCGACAGGCTTTGGAGGATAGGTGGGCATGAATTACTTCAAGTACAGGTGATTTTGTGAGCAAGGAGGTATATGAACACTTACGTCCCGCAATATCCGTGTGTGGAATGGGCTGATATTGTGTGGGTCAAGGGTGCAGCCATCAAAATAAAACTTTGTGCTTATAAAGCTATCCGAGATAGACTCCTTACTAGGGATAGACTTGTCATATTTGGTATACAAGTGGAGAGTCCAGTGTGTGTACTGTGCGGGGGCGCAAATGAGTCGCGAGATCATCTCTTTTTCTAATGTCCTATGTCAAGCTTCATATGGAAACTCCTGTGTTCGGAGTTGGGCATCATATTTGAAGGAGCAGGGCTTCAAGTCATTTTTGGGGGTATAACTACAGTGAAGGTTCAGGGTCAAGAGTTGTACAGTAAAGCGAGGATCCAGCTCTTATCTACAGTCTGGCATGTGTGGCGAGAACAAAATAGGAGGATATTTGATGAGGAAGCATTATCAGTCTCCGGTGTTATCAATAACCACTACAAGAAAAAAGGACGTTCTTGACGGTTTATTTCTTGACGGTCATGAAAAACCATCAAGAAAATGTGTAATCTTGGTGGTTTTAGCCTTACGTCAACAAATGACATATTTTATGTTAATTTAACAATTTTATAGCATAATAGTTGACGGTTTTAGAGGATCCGTCAAGAAACATCATTTCATTTAGTGACGGTTCGACAATAACCGTCAACTGATGTATGTACAGAAAAATTACCGCGCACATTTCAGCTGCCATTTTCGTAATTTTTTGAATGTTATTTTTATTATAGTATCTACATTGATGGTTGAGTGACTATTTTAATCGATCTCTAAAAGGAGAACAAAGCCCTCTCTCCTCCTCCTCCTCCTCCTCCTCCTCCTAAAAAAAACCCGAGAGTTCTTTGTCCCTCTCCATTTCTCCTCCTAATTCCTTTCAAATTCCCCAAGCCCTAAAGCGCGGTCAGATCACGAGGGAGATCTCCATCAGATTATGCATGGCCTCCTCTTTCTTTCGAGCACGGAATCCTCCCGATGCCCAAGCTCCTCTTCTCCAACGGGGATTGAATGCATTGATATGCCTAAAATTTCTCGCCATGGAGTGCACTCTCGAGGAAGGAAAGGCCTTCTCCGACTGCTGCTCCACTCTCCTCCTGGTTCAAAACCCTAACCCTCTCTCTTTCTTTTTCTTAGCTTATCTCCAGTTTTTGGGGCTTTTCTAGGGTTTTCTTTGATGAAGTTCGCACTAGCCTTCTCCCATCCAGTGAAGAACTTCCTTTAACAGAAAGCTTTCCAGGCCGCACTGGCCTCGTTGCGGTAGGAAATCCATCTTCCTTCATACGTGCCATGACATTGTGTTAATGTTTGTTGTAGTTTCACAGTGTTAACATCTCATTTTCATTTCAAATATAACACATCCTCTGAAGCAAGCACTTTATTATAAAATGTAATCTTGATTCTTGAAAGAGATTTAATTTTTCTAGATTGGTCCAACAACAATGCCTTTATCCAAATAATTTTGGGATTGTTCTAGATGGGTGCGATATAATAATATGGTTCATAGATACTTTACTTTAAGTAGACTTATTATTGGTATCAATAGTAGGATTTGAGGGCAATTTCTATCTGCAAATCAATGATTATAATTATTTAAAATCAACAATGTTGATTAATCCTGTTTAAAAAATTGGGAATATGTAAAATAGATCATCACTATTTTGAATATTTCATGCAGATGCATCAAGATCATATGACACGAGTTCCACGGGAGTTTGTTAGAACTATTCATACTTTGCTTTTGATATGTGTTATAATTCATTTGAAACTCATTTTATATGTGTTTACAGTTAATATTGCCTACTTGCATGCATTCATGCATTTCCTCTGAACATGTGTGGTGTGGGACAGTTTATTAGTATTTGGAATTTCTTGCTCGTTATTGGTGTAAACTTAAACCATCTTGGTAGTAAAATGTAAGATCAGTAACTACTTTTGTACTATTACATCCATTTATGCTCTCTCTTTTGATGTGTGAAGCTGGTCATCAGGATTCAGGTGTTTAGATTCTTGTCTGGGTGGGTAACTGTTCGACCGTGATTTAAGAAAATAGCTTTATAATCTATTTTAGAGCAAATATTGACCATTTAGTTTCCTAGATTGGTATATCGTTATTTCTGATATATTCTGTTCTTGGTTTGGTTGAAGAAATGAACCATCAATTTGATTTTGAAGGTCTGTATCAGTTTGTAAGATATTCATAGCTTCATCTCTGTTGAGTGATGACAGGCTGCCAAAGAAGCAAGATATGACAAGGAAGCTGTGATTAAGTTTTTCCGCATGGTATGTATCACCATTATGTACGTATCACCATTAGATTTACCTATGGTAAAAGTAATATTTCTGTTTCCAATACTACCTTGGGTTTAACTAGGTATTCTGTTACCCATTTGTGTCATATTTTACATATCAATGCCTAGGCAAGCTTCCTGCTTGTCGACTTGGTAATATTTATGCAAATTGATATATCAAAGACACCAATAGAACGAGTAATGCTTATACAAATTGATCGGTCACATCTTACTTCAACTGATGGTCATTATTTGTGCCAAGTATCAAAGGTAATAATGCTACACGCGACATGTATGATTGTTAACACAATACAAACCAATATTGATCTTTTAAAGGAAACAAAGACATGGAGAGTGTCGACCTAACGAGTTAATTACATGTTCATGTAACTACCAGATATAACTAGTAGTTCGTAGCAATGCTGAAATCTTCCTCGCATATGCCTAAGCATTCAACCTTCATGTAATTATTGGTTCTTTTGAGCTTGATAAGAAGCATTGAGTCTTAAAACTAAATTAGGGAATTAAAGGAATTACCTTTGAGAGAAGTAGTCTAAGGGCTTTCAGGTCCTCTGTTCTAACAATATTTATAGTTGTGTGGATGTCTGAGGTGGCATCTGGTACCCAATGCCTGGGCCTCTTGTTGGCTGAACACTGGTAGCTTTGGGGGCCTCTTGTTGGCTGAACTGCTTATATTGTTATCTGCACTAAATTACATAACTATCAGACTCCTTTAGCTTTTCGTGCACAGGTTTGGCCTGAAGGTTAGCTCATGGGATTCCTAGGCTTATATTGTTATCTGCACTAAATTACGTAACTATCAGACTCCTTTAGCTTTTCGTGCACAGGTTTAGCCTGAAGGGGCTTGGTGCTGGCATCCCTGAGGATGCCGAGTTCAGTTCACTGAAACAACCTCTTCATATATTGGGGGTAAGGCTGGTACATCTTGAACCCTCCCCAGATCTTGAGCCTCGTGGCAGTGGAACACCCTTTGTCTAGACTCATTTTCTTTTGCCAGCAATAGAAGTAGCAAATCTGTACTTTTGTGCTATGATACTTGTGTATAGTTTCCTTCTTATAGTTGACATCAACCAACTGGCATAAATATAATTGGCTAGGCTGACAGATGATTTCGGTGATGCACTCTTGGGGGGTTGGGGGGTGGGGTTGTCGTGCTAAAATGGTTCCTTCACATCTGTGTTTATTCCACAATGCCGAATAGAACGTGTGAATGTGACCATACTATTCAATCATTACACTTAGATATCTTTCTTCAAGTAGTAGCTAAAGCTTAATATGAATGCTTCCCAAGGAAAAAAATGCTTCACCTTTTAGTTAAATTATGTAATCATACAGTTTTAACTGCGACAAATATTTGGCATAAATTAGTTCAAACGGCCGACCCAAAAATTTGCGATGAAGGCTTTGTTGTTGTTGTATATAGTTTTCAACCGCGACAATTTTCCTAGCTTGGTTATATATACTTATGACCAAATGGATATGCTTGTTAATCTATCTACACAAATAGTAGATAGATTAACAAGCATATCCATTTGGTATTAGAGTAGACAGGAAGCAGAGGTTTGGGGTAAAGCCTGTGCATTGGTGCTCTAGCCATGACTGCTTCCAGCTGCAGCAGGGAGTTGCAAGAGTTGCAACAGCTGCAGGTTGGGGCATTAGCCTAGCAGCAACCTATATGAGGGTGCAAGTGCATTGGTTAGGTAGATGGACATGAGAGGGGAGGCCAGGGCCTATACAAGCACTTGGTTTGGTGAGTAATCAACTTTGCAGCCTGTAGGGAGTAAGGGGATTCATTGTTTCATAACAATTAGGACAAGAGAGTGGCCTATTTGCTAGGGGTGCACCTGATCTGTGCATCAATGCACTTAGTGCACTTGAGGGAGAGTAAGGAGTGATCTGCCCCCTGTGCTGGGCAGAGGGGAGCCTGCCTAGGCTTCTGCACCCTTGTGCACTTGGCACCAGGGTCTGTACAACAAAGAATAGGGGAAACAGGTCAGTTGGAGGGGGAATGCACCACAGGTGAAAGCAACAGTAGGACCAGGGCAGTGCCTTCTTGTGCAGGCCTTTCCCTGTTCACTGATGAAGGTAAACTTCTATAATTCCTATCTTATATTTCAAAATTTAGTGAAGTGCTATCTTATCATTGTAATACCTTTATTTTATTGCTTATAGATGATATATCAGAAGGTGCATTAAGTCTGCCAGGAACTGAGATCGGATACTATGCAATTAGGGTGCTTCCTTCAAAAATTGTGATTCTCAAGTTAGTCCAACATTCATGCCAAGGGTAGGCTCATTTGCTCTTGTCCTATACATAATGCTCATATATCTTTATCTTTTCTACTGATTGCTCAGCCTCTATATGTTGCTCAACCTCTATATGTCAGTATCAATTTTTTGGGTATCAATTTTGGGTTTGTTTTTTGAAGATCGATTTTTTAGTTCGGTTGTTTCACTGGGGGCTATAATGAGGAAGACAAATTGCCTAATTTTGCTTTGGCAATAGACATTTGGTCATTTTTGCCATATCACTTGGCTTTCAATCTTTGATACATATGTTGCTAGATTTTTTGACTTTGTAATTGAGCTAAAATTTTGGGTATGTGTTCATAACTGCATTAATGTCCCTAAATTGGAGTATCAGTTTCGTAAAGAGTTTTGCCTTCTCTAGGTACTGATACCACACTTGAAATTTGTGAGTATCAGTGGAACTTGGAGTATCAGTTTCATAATGGGAGGAATGGTTTATTGGCTACACTTTGTGGAGTATCAGTTTCATAACAGAGAGAAGTTGCTCCTACTGCTCTCTGTTGCAGTTGTAAATCATTCAACATCAATTATACTTGAAACATTACTGCATCAATAATTATTTAGCTTACACAGGAATTTGGAAAGTTCACATTTCTAAAGTTGATATTAGTGGAACTCAAATGTTTACTTTAATGCATTCGATAGTGTGCATATGGTTTAGTTATTCTTTCTATGTGGAACTCAAATGTTTACTTTATTGCATTCGATATTGTTATAGTTGTAAGTATTGCACTTGAGCAAGGAAGTTTACTATGTTGTATGTTTTCCCTAACCAGTACTAGGCATTTACTTTCATGCCTCTCTGTAGATTTGCATGTCAACTTATCAGCAACTTACCTTTCTCAGACTTGTACTTTTATTAATCTGATATTTGATATTGCAGTGTTCTTGGAGGAATCTTGATTGTTGCTAGGCTCTACTCGGTGCTTTGGGGGAAGTACAAGGAGAAGGAAGCCATGGCCTTGTCGTCATCTAAGATGTATGGAAACTACATTACTTTGGTTGTATATGTTTGTGGTTGGACAAGTGTTGGGTGTTTGTGGTTAGACGTGTGTTGGAAGTTTGTGGTGTATGAACAATATACAGTTTGTTAATATAAAAATTAGATTTTATATTTATTTGATGTATTAAATCTTCTAGATTATTGATATTATATGTGTATTCGATTCATAATATATAATTATAAATGGAATTTTTATTTCCGCTTCTCTTGACGGTTATAAAACTCAACAATTAACTCAATCATGCTGTAGAAGGGTTTTTCTTGACGGCTAATAACTGTCATCTAGGCCGGAGTCAAGAAAAGTTTTCACCTACATTGACGGTTTCTAAAAACTGCTATCTTGACGGCTAAAAGCAGTCAAGAAAAATTACTTAATATGACGGCCAAACACCGTCAAGAAAAGCCATGCCAGCGACCGTCAAGAAAATGTGGGGGTCTTTTCTTGACTCCGACCTAGATGACGGATCTGCAACCGTCAAGATACCCATTTCTTGACGGTTTTTCTCCGTCAAAAAAATCCTTTATTCTTGAAGTGAACATAAAAGCGAATATAGATTGTATGGAGAGATAGGGGGCTAGTAGGGATGGCAATCCATACTAATACGTAGAGTTTGCAAGTTGTACTCATTTTTTACTCAATGAAATTACCCAATTCGCTTCAAATATTATTTTTTTTGCTTAAAATATATATATATATATATATATATATATATATATATATATATATATATATATATATATATATTGAAGCATTGGGTAATTGTGGTGAACTCGCCTCCACTGAGACTCGAACTCCGACCACATGGGCCACATGCATCTCTCTTAACCACTTAGGCTAGAGGTCATTTGCAATATATATATATATATATATATTGAGGTCATTTGCAATATATATATATATATATATATATATATATATATATATATATATATATATATATATATATATATATAATGTGGGAATTTGTAGTTAGCTAGTAAAATAATAAGATGTAAGAGGAGGTTGAGGATTCAAATCTCATGTACTCGTTTTTATTGCCCTACCTCAACAAAATAAAAATGTAAGAAAAATACTCATTTGTCGGACATTTTGCATTAATTTTTTCAACAAAATAAAAATGAAAAGAATGTAAGAAAAACGTTTATTTGTAGGACATTTTTTGTGTCAAAAATGTCCTTCCATAAGGCATTCTTTATTTTTTATTAGTATAAATTAATTAGTTGCTAATGTTATCTAGTAAATGGGAAGCTAATTTTTAGTATAAAAAATGCTCTACCATTTGACGTTTGTTTGAAAAATGTACTACCATAACTCGTTTTAGTTCTTATTTTACAATTCCATAAAATATTGCTTCTTCTACGTCCTTCCATAAGGCATTTTTTATTTTTTATTAGTATAAAATAGTTACTTGTTAATGCTAGTAATTGGGAAACTAATTTTTAGTATCAAAAAAATGCTCTACCATATTGTGGTTGTCTGAAAAATGTCCTACCATAACACATTTTAGTTCTTGTTTTAAATTCCATACAACATAGCTAAACATTACTGCTTGCTATAAGAATTTTCTAATTTTCGAAAGTCTAGTTTTAACTCATAATTTCACAAGAGAGGGTCTCCAGCACAAATGAACACATAGATTTCCATGACAAAATACAAAAAAGAAGTACGGATGGCACATTACTCGTGTACTCGCGTGAGTCGCCTCCCCCACCCCTTCTGCTCCACCACCCCTCCTCCTGCTCCGCCACCGCCTCCCTCTCCTCCCCTCTTCGTTGGAGTGGATGGGGTTCCCAACCAATGTGGATAACACTCCGGAGCTGTGCGACAAGCGCCATCAGTGCGTCGGAGAAGCTCGGGGAGTGTGACGAGTGCCATCCAAAGTTCGGAGAAACTCAAAAATTGGAGTAGCTGTTCTGTCCAGGGATGGCAGAGTTCGGCCCGAACTTGATCTCACCACCGAGTTCGGCCCGA
The DNA here is from genome assembly GCA_029216955.1 of Iris pallida. Taxonomy (NCBI): domain Eukaryota; kingdom Viridiplantae; phylum Streptophyta; class Magnoliopsida; order Asparagales; family Iridaceae; genus Iris; species Iris pallida. Next base: position 6,986,404 of record JANAVB010003200.1, read on the forward strand.
GCCCAGTCTCTAGAAGAATACCCATGATGCCTAGAAATAGACTAGAAACATGAATTTAAATGCAAATATTGATTCAAATAATTTAATGATTATAAGTTCATCGGACTTCGAGTTGGATACCGGTTTGATCTAGATTTCAGCTCGGATCACAGGTAAGCACTTGCAATGATTACTTTCATTTTCTGATGGTTACTCTATTTCATGATTTAGATATGCATTTCGTAAACACATTGTTACACGTGATTAGTGTTTAAAGATTCTATTCATGTTTCATGATTCTCGTGATTATCATGACTACCGTGACTATCATGATTATCATGTTTCATGTTTCATGTCATGAACTGGATCCGTGAGTACTAGTCGGACGAAAAAAAATCTCAGTAGACATGTAGACTATCCAGAACTATCTCATGATCTTTCTGACGAATAGCAGCCGCACATGACACGTGTGGTTGGCCAGATCTTACCCTAGTCGTTTACATGTCGAACGTGATATTTCAAAACACTAGATTGTTGGTAGCTTTAACAATTTCTACATGCTCTTTTGTCAAATGGCATGATTACTTGTACTTACCTCTTTACCCTATTTGTCATACTATGATTACTGTTTTACCTGTTTACTATTGACTTGTCGTACCTTGATTCTTGTCTTACCTGTTTATCATGTATCACATATTCTATTTCTTGTTATATAGTTTCTGTCATGTTATGAATAGTTTATCATGTTTGTACTTAATTGCTCAAATTCTGACTGGATAACCACATGGAGGCTGATCCTTGTATCCCAGAGGATCAGAGAGTTGCAGAGACTGAGGTTCCGTTGGAGGACATCTAGACATGGCTTAGTTAGTATTACTTAGCATTTGATCCGAATTTGTCTCCGGGACTTTATACTTGGGGTTGTAAATATATAAATATATATATATATTTTGAAGCAATGGGTACTTGTGGCGAACTTGCCTCCACTGGGGCTCGAACTCCCGACCACTTGGGCCGCATGCATCTCTCTTAACCACTAGGCTAGAGGTCATTTGCATATATATATATATATATATATATATATATATATATATATAAAATATATATATATATATATATATATATATATATATATATATATATATAGTTATTATTACTTAGCATTTGATCCGGATTTGCCTTCGGGACTTTATACTTGGGGTTATGTGTGTGTGTGTGTATATATAATATTTCGATGACTTCCCCTTCCCTTCCACTTCCCAGGGAGACCCCCTCCCCTTCTTCCCCTGCCCCTGTCCTTCCCTCGCCCACCGGAGTCGCCCACCGGTCTGGCCGCCCGTGCCAGTCTGGCCCGCCGCCGCCGCGCTCGCTCCTCATCCGCTCACCCCTCCCCATCTCGCCATCCCTATCTGCCGTGCCTAGCGCGGGCAGGGCCGCCTACCTCCGCTGGTCACCCTCCGCTCCGACCCCCAACTAGAGATTGGTGGCCGGAGGAGCTGGCAGTTGTGGGCATCACCTCGACGGAGTTTGCACCCAAGCTCCGCTGGCCGCCCGGACTTCCTCCTGCTCCAGCGGGCGTGCCCGGGGTAGCCCTCCCTCTCCGTTGGCCCCGCCCCGTCGGCGGCTCTTCGTCGGCAGCTCCTCTCCAGTGGTCCCGAGCACCCGGTGACGTTCCACAGTCCTCGTGCTCAGCGATTTCCCGCTCATTCATCCCCGAGATCCCGTCGTCTTTAAATTCAAATTTGAATTTGAAACCAGCCTCATTTCCCTCTATCGCAGGATTCGTAGGCAGCGAGGCATGTGCCCACGTCAAATTGACATGATATGCGCCCCCTCTTTGCTCTCGCGCTATGCGCCCCCTCCAAGCTCTCGCACCAGTGCTGAGACGGACCATGCGCCCGCGGATCCTCGCGCTTATGCGCTCTCGGCCCCGGGTGCCCATGCGCCCACTGCGTCGTCTTCGCTTGCGCCCAACTGTTCGGGCTCCTATGCGCCCCCATGGGGTCTCCGGCGTATGCGCCCCCTTGGCCAGCTCTCGGCCCTCCTCCTCGGACGTCGTCGCCAGCTCGGCTTGCCCCCCCTCTTCCCCTGGTGTTAGAATTGCACCAGCTCAGCTACCTTCTGTCCTTAGGGAAGGGACTGCCAACTCGGTCTCCCTCGACCCCTCCTCCCTCTCCCCATCCCAGCCTGCAGTGACGCCCCCGGCTCAGGCAGTTTGTCCCGCTAAACCAGTTTCCTTCGCGGACGCACTAAGGCCAGATCGTGGGTCTCATTTGGCTCCGCTTCTTGAAGACATCGAGCTTAGCGAACTCGATAGCCCGACTCCGCTAGTGGTCAGCCTATCCTAATCCCCTTCTCCTCGGAGGAGATTTCGTCTCTCGCCAGACGATTCGAGAGAACCTTGGTATTGAAATTCCCAACAGGGTGCCCGAAACTCTCCACTGTTCAAGAGGCCGTAGCAGGCTGGGGCATCGTCTCGGCATACCAGGTGGCACCGCTGGATCCTAAACACTGTTACCTCCACCTATCCTCCGCAGAAGATTTCACGGCCGTGTGGGCCAAGGGCTCCACCTTAATCGGTGCTCACAGAGTAAAAATCGTCAAATGGTTGCCAGACTTTGACCTCAAGGTCGAGTCGACCGTTATATCAGCATGGGTCACCCTCCCCAACCTGCCTTTAGTTTGCTTCGCCACAGCGGCCCTCAAAAGGATAGCAAGCTCCTTCGGACCCTTGGTGGCGGTAACAGAAGAAACCCGAAACCTCTCCAAAGGCAACTTTGCCAAGATATGCGTTGAAATGGATCTGTTTTCAGATCCCCCAGAACACATAGTGCTCCTTCTTGGGGACAGAACTCATACTCAGGCGCTGGTATATGACAGCAACATCATCTATTGCAAGCATTGTCACCTAAGAGGCCACCTATCCAAGAACTGCCACAAAGCACACCCGGAACTGAGGAAGCGTGTTGCCCGCAAGGCTACGTCCAGTAAACAAATGCCCGACTATCCTTCAGTGCCGCCCATTCCACCTACCACCTCCCGACACCAGTCAGCTGGCTCGGAGGCTCCCACTCCCCTGGCATCCCCCCTCATCAGTACCAGCCAGCTGGCTCGGAGGCTACCACCCTCCCAAACATTCCCCCCTCCATTCCCAGGAAATAGTGACCTACCTATCTCAACCCACTCGGGTGATAGCGACCCCCGCGCCAGAGGACATCCAACTCCACAATTCTTTCAGCATTCTTGCCCTTACAGAGGATACTCTCGCAGGAGAAGACGTCCAAAGCTCTGACAACGTCCCAGCAGCTGAGCGCCCAGAGAGGTTGGATAGGGAGGAGCAAGAATCACCTCCCCCGGATCCATCGGTTTCACAATGTCCTCTACCCCCAGAGAACATCCTCGCCATACTAGGAGCTGACACAGCTCACATAATTCTACTTGCTTCGGAAGCAGGATTCCTTGACCCCTCAAACCCCCTCAGCGCGCTGAAAGAAATCGAGGCAGAGGCTAATATCTTCGGGTACGAATCGGAACAGAACCAGCTCGAACGGAAAGAGGACACGCCAGACATTTCTACAGCTTCTCAAAAAGGAGCGAGAAAACACAACAACAAGAAGAAGAAAAAACAGGACAAAAATCTCACGGCCATGACTACTAGATCTGCTGCAAAGCAACACAACCCCCCCTCCCCCCTCCCAATGCTTAACATACTCACGTGGAATGTCCGTGGGCTTGCTAACAAACCCACCATTAACAGAATCACCAGCCTCAAAAAAATCTACCGCATCGACATTCTTATCATCATAGAACCCAAAATTCCAATAAAGAAGCTTGAAGCTCTCCAACTATCGCTCGTATTTTCGGCAGAGGTGGCGGGGTGCAACGACATCTAGATCATGTTTGGCAATGGCATCAATTTCGGCACCATTCACGACTCCGGGCAAGCGCTCTCTTGCTGGATAGAGCACCCGACGCTCCAGAACCGATCCCTCATTTTTGCAGTTCACGACAGCTGTGACCTTATCGAGAGAAAAGCTCTCTGGGCCACTATGACAGACACTAGTCACCTTCACGGCAATCTCCCGTGGTTGTGCGTCGGAGACTTTAACACTATTTCTTCTAGAGAAAAAAATCTGGAGGCAGGCCCCCCCGCCAGACAGCCATGAATAATTTCAACAACTTCATTTTCAACGCCCATATGACCTCCCTGTCGTACATTGGCAATGAGTTCACTTGGTGCAACATACAGGAAGGGGTTAGATGGCAATACTCTCGTCTTGACAGAGCCCTGGTGAACAACAGCTGGTTAGACACAGGCCTCATCTCCAACTTATCCCACCTTAACACCACGGAATCGGATCTCGCTCCCCTTCTCATTGAGATTAGCAGTAATTCTAATCCTATCAAAAAGCGTTCCAATTCCAGGACTTCTTGAGCTCCCATCATCAATTCCAGAACATCGTTGCGACAACTTGGGACACTGCCTCCCATCCCGACCCCCTGTTCCGCATAGCAGCTAAACTCAAAGCCACTAAAAGAGAGTTGGCACACTGGAGCAAGAACGCTTTCGGCAATATTTTGTAGGAAATCAAGAAGGCGGAGGATGATGTGGTCAGAGCTGAGGCTCTGTTCGCATCGAACAGATCGCAGGAGCATCGCGCCACGCTTAACCTAACCAGGGCTATCCTCAAATCCAGACTCAAGGTTGAGACAGAATTCTGAAAACAGAAAGCCATGTTGGAATGGAACGCTGAGGGAGACAGAAACTCAGCTTTCTTCCATGCCTACATTAAAGGTCGGAGACAAAATCTGAATCTGCATCAAATCACAGATGAAGACGGCCAAATCCTGAAAGATCAAAAGAAAATCCAGGAAGCAGCCGCTAACTACTACACCAAATTATTTACTAAAGACCCTATCCTAAAAGATGAAGACCTTCTGTCCAAGATTCCTCCTATGATCAGCGAGAGAGAGAGAATGAGCTGCTTCAGGCCATCTCTACCGCAGCAGAAGTCAAAGCGGCGGTTTGGGCCCTGAACGAGCACAGCATGTTACTACCACATTTCTAGTATAGGGGTATTTTGGCCTTTTTTAAATCTTTGGGAATTATTTGGAATTATTGTGAATTATTGAGATTTATTAGAATTTATATGATTTTTGGTATAATTTAATTGAGTGATATTCTAGACTTTGACTAGTGTTAATTTTTGAGACTAACCTAGAAACTAACCTTAGTTTTAGTGACTTGGTTAGATTATGAAACCCTAGTTTGGTTTAAGTTAATCATATCCTAGTCATTAGAACCAATTTGGAAATAAGAATTAGAATAGAGTTTGATAAATGGCTTATGACTTCACAAGTCATGATTAATGACTTAAGCCCATAGAAGCCCGTAGCCCACACCATGTAAACCCTAACCCTAACCTAGCTTGGCCGGCCACATTGGGAACCCCCCTATTTATACTCTCTTCCATTAGGGCTAGCCTCTTTTAGGAAAGATCACAAGTTTAAAGAAGAGGTAAATCCCCAACTTCAATAATTCATAGAAAATCCAATTTAATTCCTTTTTCCCTCAAAAAAATTGCAATAGGTTCTAATTTAGGTATTCTTGCTGTGTGTATAATTTATTTTCAGTTTGTTAGCAATTTGGTAAAGTTTGGGGAGCAAGGAGACACCCCCTCTTTGGAGCTTTCTTTGGTTTTTGACACCTATAGGTAATTCCTTCAAAACTTATTGAAATTACTATTATTATTGCATATTAGCCTAGATCTAGGTGTCCCCTAGCTAACCCTAGAAATTTGTGACATTTTGTGTCCTAAATGGACACGTATCAGTCCAATATACCTAGTGTTTGATGAAATGCCCCAACGGGGATTTCGATCTGTTTTTAGGAAAGTGTTTGAATAGAAATTATTGTTTTTGTGTGGCTTATGGATTTCTGTTGGACTGAGTTTAAATTAGTGTCGTATCGTGTCGGTTTGGACACGTGAACACGCACGTTCAGCCCGTGAACACTGTTCTGCTACTCGGGGGCTGTATCGGACACAATACGACACGTAGACACCTAAGATTGGACACAGCCCTAGGGGCATACACTGACACGAGGTCCTCAAAGTTTGAGACAATCTCGTGTCGTGTCGGATGAGCACTTGACCCCGCAAGGGGACTCCACTACACTGTGTACGTGTGTTAATAGCTTCGGACACGGCCCTAGAACTTTGGACACGACACACTAGGACCCAAATCAGGGTGACACGAACCTAGGTGGACACTAGGCGAACCTAGGGTTGTGAGCACGAGGCTTGGTTTGGCCTGTGACACGAGCACGACACGCGTGCACTCGTGCACGAGACAGTGCACTGTGAAGTGTCCAGTTGTGTTGCTTTTGGGTTTAATTGAATTTGACACGTCGTGTCATATTGTGGTGGGACACAAACTGTATGCTGGACACGAACACATTCTATTTTGCATTACTAACCTTTAGTTTTGTATTTTAACTTGGTTTCGATACTCAAATCACATTTACCCCTAAATCCTGATACCATATATTTTCAGAATTTTCCAGTTTTATAAATTAAACTTTGGCAACTATTTTAACCCACTTAAATGCTGTTAATTATTGGTTTTATACCCTAATGTTGTTTACCTACATGTTTTCTAGCTATATGTCGATTTTTGGTGATTTTGGTTGGGAATTGGATTCAAAATGGGATTTCGAAATCATGGGACTGAAAACTGTTTTGTAAATGAGTAAATTGGCTCCCTTCCCTTCCTAATGACTGAACAATAACCCCCTTCCTACTGTCCAGTACTGAACTGTACACTCTTCATACCCCCACCTGAGAACACTCTAACACACACACACATTGAATTCCAGGTTTCCTCACATTCCCTCACACACATATTGCACTCTCACACACACCTCACTGTTTTCCTGTGCAACACACACACACATTTCTAAAACAGTTTTCACCCTCACATTTCCTCCACACACATACACACACTCCCCTCTACCTCTCTATCCTTCTATCTCACTATATATATATATATATATATATATATATATATATATATATATATATATATATATATATATTATATATATATATATATATATATATATATATATATATATATATATATTATATATATATATATATATAGTTAATATATATATTATGTAGGTAGCCTATATATATATATATATATATATATATATATATATATATATATATATATATATATATATATATATATATATATATATATATATATATATATATATATATAAATATATATATATATATATATATATATATATAGGCTACCTACATAATATATATATTAACTATATATATATATATATATATATATATATATATATATATATATATATATATATATATATATATATATATATATAATATATATATATGTGTGTGTGTGTGTGTGTGTGTGTGTGTGTGTGTGATGATTTCCTAATGTATATGTACTATAACCTATATGTAATGTATATATATCTAATGCATAATGTATATATGTATTAAGCCCATATGTATGTATAATGCATACATATACACATGCTTGTATATAGGTATAATGTATGTTGATGAATAGGATTTCCTATATGCAATTAGTTATGCAATGTGATGTAGTATAATGGTTAGAATAGACTAGTATAGACCTGATAGGCTTGGTTTAGGCTTGTATAGCCTTGGTTAGTCTTGATAGACTAGTATAGGCTAGATTGACCTAATTTAGACTTGTTAGACCTAGTTTGACCATAGTTGACCTAGTTTGACTTCTAAGGTTGACCAAAGTTGTCCAAGAGTTGACTTTGGCCTAGATTGACCTAGATTCATTTAGAATGCATTGAATTGCATCTTGTTATCATTTTAGACTTGTTGTGACTTGTGCTGTTCTGATTAGGAGCCAGACACCTCTCCTCGGACAGTACATTTCATCCGGACACTCAGATACCAGGCGAGTACATTCTCTGATCATTTCATATCCTGTTTAGAATTATTTTCCTGCTTTAAATTACTTTACTCGATACTATCACGTTGGTCACACGGATTAGTACTATATGGATCCCTTCTTGAGATGTTATTCCCTCAGGGAGCATCGGATACTACATGTTCTGTGCGTTTCACTTACATGGTGTATCACTATGCTTCATGGTTCATTGATCACTTGTGACATGTACTCTCATGATCACAGAGTCTTCCTTGAATCACCCATTTATGGGCATTCCTAGAATCACCCATTTTTGGGCCTACCATGTATCACCCCTTGTGGGCCTTTGCATGGAATCATAACATAACCTGGCTGGATCTTTGTGTATTGATTGGGGTACGGGGGAGTAGAAGTAGGCATGTGAATAATACCCAAGTAGTATCTCATCTGATCACCTCCGTAGTGTCTCATCAGAATCTCCTATGCCATTCACATGTTTATATTGTACTCTGACTCACTAGCCACTATTAGTTCTCTACTTAGTAGATATTTCTATTACAGTTCTCTCTCTGTTTACATTCTGTACTTTCTTTCAGTTCCTGTATCTTACTTTACTGCATGATTATATTTTCTAACCTGCTAAGAACTGTTGAGATGTATTGTGCTCGCTCGTGTCCTGACTGGACCTGTTGAAAATATTACAGAGGATGAGAAGGAGGCCTGTGTGGATACCTACTACGGGGCAGCTCTAGATGACACCAGTGATCCGGATTTCCAACCGGATCCATTAGCTATAGAGACTGAGGCTCCCTAGTCTAGGTTTTACTATTACTGTCTTTTGGGATCTGGATTGTATATATTCTTTCATATTCAGTAGTTGAGACTTGTATTTCTGGATGTTTGCTGAGATGTTATCTTAGACACTTAGACTCTTCTGATCTTCTGTATTTCATTTGAGTTTTATATCATATCGTACTTCTTCTTCCTTAGTTGTGATTGAGTTTACTTTCTGCTATGTCACCCCCATTCGGGGAGTATAAACTGTTTAGCTTTATACTGTTAGATGCATTAACCTAGGACAGCGTTCTACCGTCGACACTGCGGCGTAGGCTGGACGTACCCACTTCTCGTGCCCTTACTCTAGGGTGCGGGTCGTGACACAGCACCCCAGGCCCTGATGGTTTCTCCGGGGTTTTCTTTCGCACCTGCTGGGATATCATCGCCGCAGATTTCCTCGATGCGGCCGTTGCCTTTTTTCAGGGTGCCAGATACCCCAAATCCATCTCGTGCGCCAACCTCATTCTTATCCCCAAGAAAGACAGCCCAGAGACTTTCAAAGATTTTTGTCCCATCAGCCTCTACACCTTCGCCAACAAAATCATCTCCAAGATCATTGCGTCTCGCATGTCAACCATCCTTCCCAAGATCATATCAGAAGAACAAAGCGGCTTCGTCCAAGGACACAACATCACATACAACATTCTCCTAGCTCAAGAGATGATCACGTGCATGAAATTCCCGTCCAGGGGAGGCAATGTGGCCATCAAACTGGATATAGAGAAAGCTTATGATCGCCCGGATTGGCAATCCCTTATTTGGGTGCTCAAGGCCTTCGGTTTCTCTGAACCGGGGATTGACATCATATTCAGATCCATCAACAATTCCTGGTTCTCAACCATCATCAACGGGCAAGCGGCAGGTTTCTTTAAATCCAGCCGGGGGGTCAGGCAGGGGGTCCCTCTTTCAGCCACCATCTTCATCATTGCGGTAGAAGCCCTCAGCAGAAACCTGAACAGCCTGGCCAACACCCCCAGGTTTCATCATTTCCACACCACCACTGGTTGTCCCCTGATCACGCACTTGGCCTATGCGGACGACATCCTTATCTTCTCGACTGGAGACATCGGGTCGGTCGAAGCTGTTCACAATATGATTGAGAAATATACCAGATGCTCGGGGCAACGCGTTAATCCCAACAAAAGTGTCATATACACCCATTATAAAGCTGATAGAAACCACTCGGAGACCCTCATAAATCTCACATCTTTCGCCACCGCTTATCCTCCCTTCACTTACCTCGGATGCCTGCTGGTTTACGGCAGATCTAACGCAGGTATTTTCGACGGTCTGGTCAGGAAGGTCAGAACCAAAATCGAAGAATGGCATAACACCACTCTCTCCCCGGGAGGGAAGATGATTCTGATCAAACATGTGCTTTCTTCCATCCCTATCTACACCCTGTATGTTTGCTCCCCCACAAAGAAGGTTTTAACATCCATTGAGTCTCTCCTCTCCAATTTCTTTTGGGGACATAGTGATGGCAAAGACAAACACCACTGGGCCAGCTGGGACACCATGGCCAAACCCACCAAAAACGGTGGGCTGGGTTTCAACAAATTAGCCCACATTATGGCGGCCAGCTCTATGAAGTTATGGTGGAAGGTTCGCACGGAAAATTCGATCTGGACTCGTTTCATGAAAGCCAGATATTGCCAACACTCCAACCCCACAACCGTGATCGCCAACAGCAAAGCGTCGATGAATTGGCGTTATATTCTCCTCGGTCGCACCATTGCGGAACCTTTGATGGTCCCCGCCAATGGCTCCTTCAGGTGGTCCCCGACGCCTGGTAGCGTTTTCACTCTTGCTTCGGCTAGGACCGCGGTTCGCGGAGGTGGCGAGACTTCCCCTTTCATCGCCTCATACTGGCAGTCCTGTATCCCCAACAAATGGTCAATCCTTATTTGGAGAGCGCAGAGACGGAAGCTTCCAACTGATGACTCCTTCACTTCACTAGGTTTCAACCTAGCGTCTAAATGTCACTGCTGTTCCTCTCATATAGTGGAATCAGCAGACCACGTTTTGCTCTCAGGGGAGCTAGCCCATCAGGTATGGTCCAACCTCTCCAGCAGATGTCACATGCATCCCCACGCCGGGGGCTTCAACGATCCTCGCCGACTGGAGCATTTCACACGGGCACCAGATCGTCGCTGCCGCCAACTGTCACGACCCGCACCCTAGAGTTAGGGCACGAGAACGTAACAACGCCCAGCCTACGCTGCAGTGTCGGCGGTAGAACGCTGTCCTAGGTCTCATGCATCTAACAGTATAAGGCTAAGCAGTTTATACTCCCCGAATGGGGGTGACATAGCAGAATGTAAACTCAATCACATTTAAGGTAGAGCATAATGGAAGATAGATAAAACATGAAATCCAAAAGAGATACAGGAGATAGAAGTCTAAGTGTCTAAGATACATAAACCCAGAAGTACATCTCAAAACTCAAATACAGTAATCCACAAGTAAATACAACTCCCGACAAAATGAAATAACTATCTAAACAACCTCTACTGTGTCTCCTCTAGGCTAGCAGGCAATCCCAGGCCATCTGTAAAATTTATCAACAGGTCCAGTCAGGACAGGAGCGAGCACAATACATCTCATGCAGTTCATATCATGTCAGGAAATATAAAGCAGGCAATAGAATAAGATACATAAAACGCTGTAAGAAGATGTACATAAAAACATGAGAGATATTTGATAACTGGAAATATATATACATGATAAGTAAGAACTGTAAGTGACTAGTGATTTAGAGTACGAGATGGCATGTAATTGGCTTAGGTTGAACATGATGTACATGAGTGAACATATAGGACATCAGCCAATAAGGCTGTGTTGTACATGATAAAACATGAAAAGTAACAGAGTGAACATGATGGGTAAATCACATGACCATTTATACTCACCCCTACCCACAATCAATACACAAGGATCTATTCAAGTTACGTTATGGACATGATGTTTTGGTTATACAAGAAACACATGAGGAAACATGAGCGTACATGAAAGAACATGAGAGTACATGAACATACATGTAAGAACATGAGAGAACATGAGTGTACATGAATAACATAGAAGCAAGGAATACATGATGTACATGAAATACATGTCATAAAGTATCCGATGCGCCCGCTAAGGGGGATAACATCCCAAGAAGAGATCCATATAGTACCAATCCGTGATGATAACGTGATAGCATCAAGTAAAAGTAATCTAGAGCGAGAATATAAGTCGTGACAAGTATGAAACGATCAGAGAATGTACTCGCCTGATAACCTGAACAGCTGATAAGTATAGGGGGTCCAACTGAAGCCACAGAGTCCTATTTAAAGCAACACAGGTTACAAGGTGTCTGGCTCCTAATCAGAACAGCACAAGTCACAACAAGTCCAGAAGGGTAATATAAAGCACTACAATGCATTCTACATGAATCTAGGTCAAACTAGGCCAAAGTCAATCCTTGGTCAACTCTGGTCAACTGTACTAGTCAAACTAGGTCAAACTAGGTCATGTCCTAACCCAGCAAGTCTTACTAGGCCTAACCAAGACTATCCTAGCAAGCACACACCAATACAAGGCTATACAAGCCAACATACACCCAACTCTATATAGCATGCAATTATTCAATACTCAAATAGGCAAGAATTCACATTGGATATACACTAGGTAATCTATTACTTTAAGCTATATATGTCTACACATGCATATATTGGTATTCAACATTAGGTCTATAATCATGGCATTTCAAATGGTTATATAAACTTATATATTACAACACGATATGCTAACTTATATATAATATACATACATAGCTAAGTTAACTATATTCATAAATACTTATTTAAGAGGCTATGTGTGTGTATGTGAACATGGCAAAGGGGCAAGTGAGGGTTAAATGGGCATACATAGTGTATACATATCAAAGGATGTCAAAGTGTAAGTGAACAATGTGTCAAGTGTGATAGTGTCAACATAGTGTAAGGGGGTACATGAGGTAATATAGAATTTGTGTTAACATAGAACATTACATCTCATTAACTTGTATATTGCATACATTACATCTATTATTACATTACATTCATGCTTTCATTCATTCATCATTCATTATTCTCTTGCACCACTATATGCACCATACATTACATACTATGGAACCTACATATTCATTACAAGCCATACTTATACATGCTTACATTAGATAGAATACTTACACCTCGTACATTATTTATTTAACCATTTACTCATGCTTGTATTCTCTATTTAGTTACATAATGTATATACATTAACATGGGTTAAAATCAAATAGAACATTCTATTACACACAAGGGTGCACAAAATACATATGCCGAATAGTAACTCCTACTAATAATCAATACTGTACCATCTCAGCATGAATTAAAATTTAGGATTAAAGTATGTTATAGATCTATGTGTTAGCTTTCCGAAACTTCAAACGGATCGCGTTTTCGTTTCCGGAAACTCCCGAAATCGCGAAAACACCGAGAACGCGTTTGTCTTTCGTACAGCTGACACTCAAATAATTCTCCAGAAAGTTACAGAAAGAATTAGGCCTATTAATACATGTTTTTGGAAAGCTAACTTCAATACGCTTCTTTTAAAAAAACGGAAGATTAAACCGAGTTTTGAGCTAGAAGTTATGACATTTCTAAGTTAGGGCTGAAATTAAAAACGTGGATAAAAATTATGACGGATTTGGGTAGTTTGAGCCAAAAGAATACACAATATATATCCTAATTATCCACAACAATAATAGCAATAATAATATGAGGAACCACACTCATAAACTTGATTATATAATCATCATGAACCATTTAGTACATATATAAATATAGATACACTCTCATTACAATATATATATATATATATAAATCTATATATGTAACATGAACACATCCACAATACAAAGGACACTCCTATGACCTCCAAATGGACACAAAATGGACACAAATGGAGATACAACCATGGGGGTCATTCCTATGGGTTCAAAATAGACCTATATGCATGAGGAAATGAAAAGGAGAAGGGATTTATACCTCCCGGTAGATCGAATCGAAGAAAAACCTTCCGGAGCGACACCGACACGTAGAGATTCCAAACGGACACGAACGAGCTCCGAATCCTCCCAAACTTGGGTAGCTTCCTCCTTGGCTAGAATGGAGAAGGAAAGAAGAAGATTTGGTGGTGAAATAGAAGGATTTGGTAGAGAAATTGCTAGGGATTGCTCTCTAGTAATTTGGGAAAGAACAAGAGAGAGAGAAATAGATGGATAATGACAAATGGGAGGCTCAACCCTATCCTTATTGTGGCTGGCCATAAAGGTGGTTTTGTCCTATTAGGAAAAGTCCAAAAGCCCCTACTAACCTATTCTATGAGTATTAGGAAAGGGCTAATTGGTTGGGGCTAAATTAGTCATTCTAAAGTCTCTAATCACACTAACCTTATCCATAATAATTAGTGTAACCTCTAACTAAAATATTTCTATCATGTGGACTAAAATTAATATCATGTGGGCCATGTCTAACTAGTGTGTGGGTCCCACTAGAGTCAAACTACCCCCGGGTCCCCGTTTCAAGTCGGATTGAGTTGAAATTCGAACCCGACTCAAATAACCCCAAAACAATATCATAAATAATAAAATAATATCAAAATAATTCAAAGAGGTCAAATGCAAAAATATTCTTAGGCCAAAAATGATATTAAAATATCATAATCACATGGTTAGGCTCTAGGTCAAACAGTCTCTAGGGTTTCACTAGCAAAACGTCAAAACCACAAGTCATTGATTTAAATAATTTTAAAATGATTTAAAATCACCAAAAATCATATCATGAATTAAATATCATTATTAAAATAATTATAAACATGAAATTTTAAAATTATTCTCATTTGGGAAACTGGGTGCTACACCAACATTTGGGTTTTATGGAAAAATAGGAACAAGTACAGATATAAGGGCGCCAACTCAGAACCCCTCAGCTTTTTTGAGAGATTCTCAGACAAATCAGCAAAGTCAGCGCTCGCTGCTCTTACTCCTCGAGCAGGTTCTGGGAGAAGCTGCGTTAACCTAATCCCCAGCGCGGCCCGGTATAAATCTTTTTCTTTCCGTTAGCGCGAGTCGTGCTCTTTTGTAAAGGCTTCGGCATTTTGCGCCTGATACTTATATATATTTTTGCTTTCTCTCTTAACCACTAGGCTAGAAGTCATTTGCTATATATATATATATATATATATATATATATATATATATATATATATATATATATATATATACACACACCTTGTATCCCAGAGAATTAGGGAGTTGCAGAAACTGAGGTTCCATCGGAGGGCATCTAGACATGGCTTAGTTATTATTACTTAGCATTTGATCCGAATTTATCTTCGAGACTTTATATTTAGGGTTATATATATATATATATATATATATATATATATATATATATATATATATATATATATATATGTTGCTATCTTTGACGATAGTCTTTCGATTTTGGTTGAGATTTTGGACTTATCTTTAACTATGCATTTTCTTAGAACTTTCTATCTTGGCACTTGTGATTGGCTTTGTTATTATTACTTAGCATATGATCCCGATATATATATATATATATACACACACACACATACACACACACACACACACACACACACACACACACACACACACACACGATTTTGGACTTATCTTTGACTATGCATTTTCTTAGAACTTTCTATATTAGCACTTGTGATTGAGTCTAAGTATCATACTTGATCTCAATTCTTGATACATATCATCATTGTGATTTGGAGATGTTCTTATACATAACATTGTGGAGATGGAATATCGCAGTTTGGCCTAGTTCGGTAGTCGGGACTGTACGAATTTGGAAAAATAATTTTACACCATTGAATCATATCTATTCATTCAGATCTGTTGTAACTTTGAGGGGCTATATATTAGGTGTTTTCTAATCCTAACTAATATCACTCCCGTTTTTCGTTATACGTATTTTTAGTATACGTGTATAGAATTCTAATTTTTGTCAGCTGATCCGTATTTTGACTTGTCTTGCTTAGCCTAGTCTTGGTTTAATCTTGCCTTGGTTCAATTTCGTTTGGTTCAACTTGGCTTGGCTTGACTTAGTTTGTTTTGGTTTGAGATGAGAAGGGTTTGTATAAAAACCAACTCCTCTCTCTCTCCTCCATTATTTCTCATTACTCATTCATCTTCTTCATTTACTTCTCTCACCTACCAAGCCCTAGACAAGTACTACTTGCATTATGATGGACCTTAAATTTTATTGTTCCATTGTCTTCCTTGCTTGTGTAAAACTCCTAAATTTCTACTACGATTTTTTTAATAAATATGGTATTGATTTTTGTACTTCGTATTTGTACGTCACGTACGAGTTTGTGCTTCGTAAATTTCTCGTTAAGTGCGAATAAGTGTGAAGTACATATTTTTATAAAACGTTTTAATTATATAGATGTAGAAAATATTTTAAAATAATATACGATAAATATTTTATATTGCTTGAAGTTGTAAATGCGTCGTGCCGAGGATTGCCAAACTTTATTTTTATTTAAAAAAGGCCATTTTATTTTATGGTACAAGTATAAGTAGTAATTTGGAAAAAATGTGTTTTATGTAAGTATTATTTTTGCATGCGAGTGTATATATATTTGTATTTTCAAAATTAATTATTATAATTAATATATTATTTCGAAAAAGGTATATTAAATATGGGTTGATTTAATATGTAATTAATTATGGTGATTTAAGTTGGAAATTGTTTTTTTGTTAAGTTATTTAAATACAGTTTAAATTAGAGATGGAATCTATCTACATTGGATTATATTTGATTGAGTTACTTTTAAATTAATTTGAATTAAATAGTAGAAAATCTAAGAGGAATTAAAACTCTTCTTAGTTCTTATCTAGATAAGACTTTTATAAACCCCCTGATTTTTTAAAATAAATATTTATAAAATTTTTGGATTTTTAAATAACTATTTATTGACTTATTATATAATTTGTATTATTTTACATATATTTAGTATAGTGCTCATTAATAAATTTAGTATAAAAATATATAAGGCTATTTTTCTAGTACATTAAGGATCTAAACTATATTATATAATTTTTCTCAAAATTTTAGGATTTATTTCATAACTTTTATTACTTTTTACATGTTACTTATATTGTACACTATTTACGTAATATAGAATAAATGTCAATTTAGTATTAAATATTTTAGCTTGTATAAATGAGATTAGATAAAGGTTGTTTAAATAAATATTAACTCTATTTATTATCTATAGTAATTTTAAATAATGTTATAGATAATTTAGATAAATATGAACTATATTTTAAGTTAATCATAATCCTAAGTCTAATAGGAAAGCATCCATATCTATATTATATCATGACAAAGTAACTCCTATCAATTTAAATCAAATCCTATCTAATTTAGGAGGTAAATCTGAAATAAGTACCTATATATACCCAATACATTCCCTTCCTATCAACCATAATTCGAAATTATTTTTAGTCCAATAGGAACTAAAAAATTCGTCATCAGAATTCAGCCCCGCTTTTTAGTAGCAAGAGCAACTTGGAACGACGATATCTCCTAGCTCTGAACTCCGTTTCGCCTCCAATTTTTTTAAAAGAAGCGTATCGAAGTAAGCTTTCCAGAAACATATTTTAATAGACAAAATTCGTTCTGTAGATTTCTGCAAAACTGTTTGAGTATCTAATGTCCCAAAAATAAACGTGTTTCAGTATTTTTGCGATTTCGGAAGATTCCGGAAACGAAAATACGATCCGTTTAGTTTTTCGGAAAGCTGATACGAAAACCTATGCCATATCCTAATTTCAGAATCTATTAAATAAATATAATAGGTACAGTATTAATTATAATTAGATAATAGACTATTTTTAGCATCCGAAGTTGTTCCTACACCTTCCCCTTTGTGCGTTGTTGTTGATTCGTCGCCAGGACATCATCTTACCTCACTCCGAACATCAGGCAAGATACCTTACCATATTTAATGCTTATATTTAGTCTACATTTTTAGTTATTTGCGTATCACTGTTTATTTATTTCCAGTTCTTATAGTTGTACCATTATTACAATTCTTTATCTATTACTTGCTCAGTGATATTAGTTTTACTTTGCTTATTATCCTTTAATTGCATATGGACCTAGAGTTAAGGGACTACCAACTATAGTGTATTGCATAAACCTTGACACAATTATGCCACGAGATATGTGCGAGATGAGTAGCATGTAGAGGTACTTGCGTGTTGGCTGATCACCCGTACGCATGCGTTAGGTCTAACTGCTAATAGAGGCATGTTAGGAGACTTAGCAGTTAGTAGAGGTACATGATCGTGGATGCGACTTCAAAAGGTGCATCGGGTGGGGAGAACATTTCTTGTCGTATGGGCTTCTATTACACATTCCCTTGTAACCCGGAAGCTCCGCTGGAGATACGGGTATGCTTACCCCCTCATGTTGGCCACTGACGTTCTTGAACGTTATACGTTGGTGTAAGATGATCCTCTCAGGTTGACCACTGTCGTTTTTGAACGTCATACGCTTAGGTCACTGGTGCCCAAGTGGGGACTATACCAAATCCTATTTACAGCCAGGGCTCATGCGACGAAAGGTTTGTTCTTAACTACATAAACACATTAGAATGGTTAGGTAAAACCTAGTCAATGCCAAGTCTCCCTCGTTCCTTTATGTATCTTGTTACGATTGGGACTATTTTATTTTACTTGTGCCTTGTGACATTTTATATATTCAGTTTATTATGACATGTTCTTCCTGTATCTTGTTACGTCCCTCTGAAGACCTGGTTATCTCTCCAGGTGTGTGCTTTATAAATTTTTGCAGGTGTTCTAGCCAAGGCCGTGATCTTCTCCAGTCCTTCGAAGATGATTGCCCTTGGTTCATCTTGTCAATTTTATCTATCATTTCCTTGTATATTTCTCTCTTTTAAAATAATTGGTAGTGGATTTGTTGTAACTACTCTTCTCGAATTTTCTTTTTATTATTATTATTTTATTTTGCTTCAAGGTAATTCTTCGTCGAGACTTCGCGAATGATATCTTCTTTTATCAAAAAAACTAATTTTTAAAAGTTAAATGTTTTTGGAGAGCACTACTTTGTCTAATGAAAAGATTTTATTGGAGTATTTTAAGTTAAGTTTTGGATTTATAAAAATATAATTATGTATTATTCTTCATTATTAGGATAACTAAAATTATTTGACTTTTATATTTGACTTGATATTCTTAGGTTCAGGAATATTTATTATTCTTAATTGGTAATCCATTCTTAAAAGAAATCTAAATTTATGCATTAAATTATTGATATTAATTATTGCAATCGTTAGTAAATTGTGAATAGATCGAATTTGTTATTTGATTTGGTTTTGAATCTATAAGATTTAAACTTTTGATAAATACTAAATGTTATTTAAATTATTGTAGTAGTTAATTATTTGATTTCGAATCTAATGTATATAATTTAAATTATTGATAATATCAAATTTATATTTCAAAATTATATTATCTTATTATTTGTGTTTAAGATAATTTTTGTGGAAACATTGTAAAAAGATATTTTATTATTAAACATGTATTTCAAAAATTAGTTTAAAATTTATGGTTTGAAACGTACTAATTAGTCTTAATAAAATATTTTCCTTGAAATGTTATTATTGAAATTATGGAAGACATCCTGTTACTATTTTTCTGACTTTTAAAAGATTGGTTTGAAAATGGTTTCCAAATCATAATTATTTTTAACTAATGAATGATTTATTTATTTATTTTGATTTTAAATTCAAATATAGGATAAGATTAAAAAGTTAGCATTAGTGATCCATATGTATTAAAGCAATTTAAACTTAAGCATAATTAACTTTCTACACCCACGTGATATATCTTGTACAACCTCTGCTTTCCAAAATCCTACAATTTATATACTATATAAATAAATCTTTGTAGTCCATCAGCTTATCTGCGGACCTATTATAGACTTTTATCTTAAACTGAATAAATAGGGGCTGCTCCTTAATTCCTTCCTTCATCCATATATATTTATAATAGATAGATAAGTCCTAACCTATTTGAAACCAGAAAGATCACCCATCATTTGATATGTTCCAATCTAAACCCATGCAAATCCTAATCTATCCAATTTCCCACCCTTCTCCCTCTCTCAATATATATATATATATAGGGTCCGACTATTGACACCCCATGTATTTCTAAGGACACCCCAATTTCAAAGTACACCCCACATGTAGTTGATTAAGCTTATAAAAATACTAAGTACACCCCAATATTTGACAAAACTACCCTTACCTATTCTACACCCCCATCTCAAAGCTTTCTAAGTACACCCCACTAAAATTCTAACACTCCACTCCACTCTCCTCCCTCACAAAACCCTAACATTCCACTCTCCTCCCTCACAAAACCCTAACACTCCACTCTCCTCACTCCGAAGCCAACTTCGGTCCCTCCAGTCGCTGCCCGGTCGCCTCCCCTTCGTCGAAGAGTTCTCCCTTGTTCGGCTTCGCAATGGATAGAGGAAAACAAGTTCAACCGGAAGGTAAATTTCCGCAAATCGACCTGTAGATGAGTAATCTTGTTCGAAATTAGTATCTATCTTCGTTTAGGATCTCTGTATATGTTTCGAAACCGATCGATTGTGACAAAAACGAAACAATCGTTCAAAATTTTTTTGGAATTCGCGGCCCTGTTCGACCCTGGTCGGTCGGACATACAACAACTGTTCGACCAACATCGGTCGAACAGATTACTTTTGTTCGACCTGCTATGGTCGAACAGTATGGGTTTTTCCGACAAGTATTGGTCGAACAGTACATTTTGAAGGCAAAACATATTTTTTCTCCTTAATTTATGGTTGTTGATTAAATTTGCAGGAAACACTAGGCGGAGGGACGCCACTCATGCTTCTGCTAGGAGACGTCGTGCCGAAGAACAAGAACGTGCACGTCTTGAAGAAGCTACGGTCGTTGCTCCGACTCAAACGACCGGCCAATTAGACGAAGAAGAAGACCACGCAGACGAAGAGCGACGCACAGATGAAGAAGAGGAAGAAGACGCTGATATTTTGACGGGCCCTTGTCCCGGTGGACCTGAGGATCCCCGACTTATTCCAAGTTTCAAAACTCATGTGGCGTACGAGATTTGGAACGGAATTGAGAGGCCCGTATTGAGGTGTTGGTGCCACACAACCAAGATGGATACATGGAATTTAGAAGAATATAAGCGAGTTGCTTCGGAACTCTCGAGTTGCGAAATTAAGGTCGGTTTCGTACAAGACGCCAAATAAGAATCTAATTTGTGCGTTTCTCGAGCGTTGGCAACCAGAGACTAACACATTCCATATGCCATTCGGTGAGATGACAATTACGTTGGATGATGTTTTTTGTCTCATCGGACTCCCGGTCAGTGGGCTACCAGTGGTTGAACCATTGTCATCAAGGGGACGGGAGGAGCCAAAGAAGATGATTAATAGGTTGTTGGGGGTGTCAGAAAGGGATGCACATACTGAGCTTCTGGGCCAGAGAGGTAGCTCGGTCCGGATGGAGTGGCTCCGGTCTGAATTTGAGTCAGACGTCACTAGCACGGATAATACGAAAAGAAGGCGTGCTGTCCGTGCATATTTATGGTTCGTACTTGGATGCGCAATATTTTCTGACAAAAGTGGGACACGTGTTGATACAAAAGTTCTCAGCCTTTTAGAGAATATCAACAACGTCAATGACTATGCCTGGGGAGCTGCTGCTTTAGCTTTCTTATACCGACAGCTTGGAGTAGCATCTCGGAGTGGGGTCCGCCAAATATGTAGATACTTGACTTTACTGGAGGTATCTATATCTCAGCCCGTGATATGCATTTTTTTAATGTTATACAACGACCAATATGCTTCATATTTTCGTATTGTAGGCCTGGATATTCGAGTATTTTCCCTTCACGAGGCCTACACATAACGTCAACTATAAGATGGGGGACCCACTTGCTACGAGGTGGGCCAATAGACCCCATGCTGGACCAGGTACCAACATGGTCTCATCCATCAGGGAGGTATTGGACAATCTTCAAGTCCACAATGTGAGTGTTAATTTATCCATTTACTCATAACTTATGTTCTACCCATAACTAATTGTTTCAATTTATGATGTAGGTGAATTGGACACCCTACCACGGAATGAGGAACAGTTTTCCTCGCGACGACGTGACTTTCTTTCATGGATGTATACGTGCCTTTGACATTGTAGAGCCGTATCATCCCGACCGTGTCCTTCGGCAATTTGGGCTACGACAGAAAATTCCTTACGATCCTTTGTTTCCAAGTGAGGTCCGTCGGGGAAGCACGAGCCAGAAGTACAAGCTGGCGTTCAATGTTCTAGGAGGCTACTTCCAATACTGGCGCAGCCATGTACTGTCTCCCGAAGCCCGTGGGAGAGCTGCCAACCCTGCATGGGAGTGTACAAATGATTATATGGTTTGGTATAGGACGTTTTCACATCCTATCGTCCAAAATCCAGATAACGTCTCTAGCGCCGCTGGTACTACATCTACCCAGACAGGGCCAGACCCATGGGCCATGATCGAAAATGCATTGGAATATCTACAACCGGCGTACCAGCAATTGATGGACAATCAAGAGGCACTAGACCCGTCGATCGTAGAGACAGCCATAATTGGCGCATATGGTGCACTAAAGCTCGAGCCCCAAGAAAAACCTGAATCTTCTAAGAGGGAGACTAGTCGTAGGCGTCGTCGTAGGTCATAGACTATGACTACAAATGGTTTTGAAGATGTTTTTTGATGTGGTTTTTGTTAATATGTGGTTGTTAAGATTTTGTGGTGAATCTTGATTACAAGTGGTGAATCGTGATTACAAGTGGCATTGACTTTGTTAAATTTTGTTTGTTGGTTGCTAAATGTGGCTTGGACTTTGTTAAATGTTACTTTGAAATTCTTGCTAAAAGTTGGTTGTTAAAGTTGGTTGTTAAATGTTTGTTGTATGAAATGTTGGTTGTTACTTTGTTAAATGGTACTTGTACTTTTATTTTTTGACTGAAAATGTACTGCTCGACCACAATTGGTCGTCCAGGTTCATACTGTTCGATTACCTCAGGTCGAACAATTGCAAACTGTTCGATTACCTCAGGTCGAACAATTGCAAACTGTTCGACCAATACAGGTCGAACAGTTTGCAATTGTTCGACCTGATGTGGTCGAACAGTATGAACCTGGACGACCAATTGTGGTCGAGCAGTACATTTTCAGTCCAAAAATAAAAGTACAAGTACATTTCAATTCCAAAAACTCTAATATACACAATACTATTCACATGGAAGATCATCCCAAAGTACCAATTCACAACTTTTGTTACCAATACATCATTTTTTGGGTACAAATACATGATAGTTCATGGAACCAAGCTGTCCATATGCATTTAATACAATGTTGACTCATTCCCACTAAAACTATCTTTCAACGTGCTCAGTATATCTTTTGGCCTTGTATTGTTCTTCGTCAGGTCTTTAACAAGTTGATCTTCTGCAAGGGTCAGTCGACCGGCATATGAGTGTCCAACCAAATTTCGTCCCAGTGGGTGATTATGTGACCCGCATATAACCCTCAATGACCATTGTACTACGTCATTGGCTTGCACTCCCTTCAACTGAAATGGACAATCACATTTCTTCGTGCCCGTAAGCCTTTCACGTCTCGGCTTCTTGGCAATGTTAGTCGAATTTTTTTCATCGACTTTTGGCTTCTTCTGCCGATATTTACCACCGCGCTCACAACCCAAAATTATTCGAGCTCGCCTTCCATCTCCGCTATCCGATCGTTTAACCAAAATAACCATATTATGACGGTTTCCTACCGTACATACCTAATTCACCAAAGATTCACGATTCTCAAATAACGCATCCGTATGAAATTCGTCTAAGAAATTAAGTTGTTCTTCAAACATTGGATGCCTGATAATGCTCATTTCAGTGTTAATTTCATTGTCATTTGAAGTGTTTTCCTACAGTGAAAAAATTTAACTGAATAAGGTGAAAAAAAGAACTAATATTGTTCGACCACAGCAGGTCATGCAAACTTAAACTGTTCGGCCTGTTAGAGTCGAACAAACCCATACTGTTCGACCACAGAAGGTCGTGCAAACATTATATGTTCGGCTCTTACAGGTCGAGCATCTGTTGATCTGTTCGACTTGTACAGGTCGAACAGATCACGAATTCTGAAATTTTTTTTTCAAAAAAAATCGAATCACACGATTACAAACGAAAAAATTCAACAAAAGAGGAACGTACCTTGGAAGATTCATGTACATTTTGTCCCTCCATTATGATTTCTTCAACTTCCTTTAACTTCCTTCGAAGTAAGAAAAATTTAGGATTTTTTGCTTGGGGAGAGAAAGTGGAGAATTTTTGGGTTGGGGAGAGAAAGTGGGGTGTACTAAGAAGACCAAAATATAATGAAGCATATGAATGAGACTGATGGGATGTGCTATAATAGAAGGGGGGTATTTACGTCTTTACACATTAATCTATTTTTTCACTTAAGTTACATGGGATGTCCTTAGAAATACATGGGGTGCCAATAGTCGGACCCATATGTATATTAGTAGACTAGCACAAAACTCTCTCTCAATTGTTCTCTCTATGTACAAAACTATGGATCTATCCGACCTCCCATTATTCTCCCTATGCGTCGAGACCTATCGTCCACAAGCATTGTTGTCGTGCCTCACTGAAGAGCGAAGACACGAGTGTTTGACCGATCGTTGCCACCGCCTCAACATCACATATTGTCGACCACCAACAATGGCTACCATCGCAAATTCGTGTCCACAACAAATCTGACCGTGTTCACCGTGTCAGTCGGGTCCGACCCCGAGTGTCTGTATCCATGTTCACATACATCCACAACAAAATATTGGAAACCCAAAACAACAATATTTACATCGAAGGAAAACTCAACCACCGGAACCTCGTCGCAAGACGAACTCGGGCGCGGGTCTTCAACGCCGCTTCCTCGCGCCTGACCCCGCAAGCGCCGCACCGGACACGGATCCGACGACGACCTCACGCTATGTCTGGCATGTGTCCTCCGGCCCTGCCAGCGCTGGCGATTTCCCCTCATTAGCCTCGACCGACGTCGTGCCGTCCAGATCCGCCATTCACCGCTCTCCCGGCTGAACCTCGACCACCCGTCCCCGACTCCTCGCCGATCTGTCTCGCTGCCGCCCCACGGCGAACATCTCCGTTGGAACCACCGTGGCCCCACGCGTCATGCTGCTTCCACCACCGAGTCCCGGCCAGCCATTGAGCCGGCGACGACGAGTGTCGCATCTCCATGCTGCCCCACGCCAGCCTCGGGATCCCGACTGTCGCGAGTACTCTCCGGTCCGCTCCTCCGCGCAGCGGGACCACCGCCGGGCAGAACAACGGTGCTCGTATGCCGCCCGATCTCGCCTCCGAAGGCCCGACGAACCCGAGCAGTGCCTGACTGCTGTGCAGAGCTGCCGCGGGCAAGCGGAGAACTCCTCGTGCCGAGCCGAAGCAGCGCACGGCGCCCGACGACTTCCTCGTCGGCAAGTCCCCTCCGTGTCCGCCGCGACCATGGTGAGTCTTTCCTTTTGTGAAGCTCTCTCTCTCTAAATAATTATTCTCTCTCCACTTATGACTCCCAACAGAACCCGAGAAAGAAAGAGAAGGAGAGGTCATGTATATGACTCCTCTCACTCTCACTCCTGTTTGGTTCCTTGCAACTGCAAGGAACTGAACATTTGTAGGGAAAGTGGGTTAAGTTCGGCTGTTTGGTTCATTTGAAAGTGAAGTGATTTTTTTGGTGATGTGACCACATCACAGTTCCTGTCCCCTCCCATTCCCTCTAATTTTTATTCACTTTCACCACACTATGTTTTGGGTGAAAGTGGTGGAAAGTGAAGGAAAAGTGTGGAAAGAGAAAAGTGGTTTTCGTTTAATATATCTCCAACCAACATCCACTTTCAACAACCATCCAAATAACGGAACTCTTTTTTTTCCACTTTCAACAACCATCCAAACAATGAAACTCCTTATTCCTCCACTTTCATATTTTTCAACCATCAACCAAACATCTTTTGGAAACTCAAAATTTATGCGTACGCATTGCGTGCGCAAATTTCGTTTTTCCACTTTCGTACTTTCATACACTTTCGTGCAACTGTGCTTTGCTCTCTCTCTCGAATTTAAGTCCCCAGGACTTGGAAACTGTGCTTTGCACAGGAATTCGAGAGAGAGACAACTAATGTATTGATTCCTTTTGTATTTTATTATTTACTATATATTCAGTGTATAAGCAACAACAGTAGCTGTTTAGCTATCACAAATTGGGACACCCTCTCTCTTGTTTAATGTCCACATTCCTTAATATCCCTTATTCTCTTTTTCTATCAAGCACTTGAAACAAAAATAAGGAAGAGAGACTCATTTATGGTTATAGCAATGAATAGTAATGCAAGTGGAGTAATACTCTGCTTCTTGGCCATATCATTATGTATAAACATTGGTGTATAATAATGGCAGTATTTATTATGAATAATAAATACATATAAATAGTACTATTATCATTTGTAATATTATTTTGGTATTATTATAGTGTTTTACTAAAATGTATATAGAAGTAAATAATTTCTTAAAATGTATTCTGCAAATAAAATTTATATTAGTATTTTCTAAATTGGATTTTATAAATAAACGAGTGGCAAACCAACCTTGAATCCAATATTCCTTTAGCCTTAACTAAACAAATTATCTTTCCTCTTAGGCTAGATTGTTCATTTGGCCAAGACTAAACTAATTATATTTCTTTTGCCAAATTTGGATTTCTTATTCCACTTGGCTAATCAGACTATTCTGGACCCAATGGGAGTATCGGTTTCACCAGCACAGGACCTCAGGCGAGTACATCTCTGATAGTTTTCATATTTGATTATCTCTATACTTTTTGTATTTAATAATGTTTTACATTGATATCACGTTGATTCTTGACACGCTTGTCACACGAGATAGTAGTTATGGATTCTTGCATGTTGTTCGTGACCAATATATTTTCGTGTTCGTGACCTGTTTAAATCCATGGGTACTAGCCAGGCGGAGGAGTACATTAGTAGACATGTAAACATACCCAGAAATATCCTAAAATGTCTATTCTTGCCTGATAGCAGTCGCACAATTCACATGCGGGGTGCCGAATTTACCCCTTAGCCGTTTACATGTCGAAAGTGTATTTTAAATCACTTCTTGATATAGTCTTGCAACATTACAGTTTCTTGTCATTGCTTGTCTTGTGTACCATGTCTTCCTGCTTTTATTCGCATGATTCCCTGTTTATCCACTTATCATGTATCTCAGTATTATTACAGATTTATGGATTTCGTCATTTATTGATTCTGTTGTGAGAATACACTCGTTCCATTCCTGACTAAAAACCAACATTTTTCAGGTTAGCTGTGGATTCACTTAGCATTGGGAGATACGGGTGTACTTGCAGACAGAAACCTAGAAATTAGATAGAAGTGGTATCATTTTCATTAATTGTAAGAACCTTGTATTTTTTTAAATATAAATGTTGTAAAGGTTGTAATCAATTTAGAAATGTGAATGAGCAATAAAGTTATTCTTTATGTGATTTTGAGCATCATGGCCTTGACAGCGTTCTACCGTCGACTCTGCAGCGTAGGCTAGCTTGGACATGTCTTGTATCCGAAAAAGCAGGTGCGGGTTGTGACAAGTTTTTGTGGTGGCCCATGTAGGTCAGTTTTCGCAAATCATGCGAACTTGTGGTAGTACCAATATTAGTCGTACTACTGCAAGCCTGCGACTAGGAAATGCTCATTCACAACTAGGAGTAAGTCGATTTTAGGAGAATAGTTAGTACTAGGAGTCCCTAGTTTAATTTGACAGTTGGGTAGTTAAGGTTGTTACATAGGTCTCATTGAATTTTAAGTCCTATTAGATGACTTTCATAAAAAATATGCACCATTGTAATTTGATTCGATGATATTTCTAAAGATGAGTGGATTTGTATCCCTCTTTCTGAAATTTCAAAAATATCTTTTATTATTATTTATTTGAATTAAAATAGGATTTTTAAAATTTTATAAATATTTTTATAGAATGTCATAGTTGTGGTTAAATTTTGGAGTGCCAAGTGACTAGAAATAATGGCACGGATAGTGCAGCGGCGTGCTTTGACTAGTGTATTAGCTATGGTAGGGAAGACCAAGCTATAAGGGTGTCCGAAATAGGAAAACCAGGCAAAGTTGTGACTTGATCTCTATAGATAATTTAATTTGTTATAATTCGACTTTTAGAAGACCCGGTTGTTCTAAACTAGCCCGAACCCAACCCAAGCCCTGTTGTAAAATCCCTAAATTTTTACTATTTTTTTATATATAAATTTGGTACTGATTTTTTTATTTTATTTTGTATTGTATGTCACGTAGTTGTATTGTACGTCGCGCGCAAAAATTTTGTTTTTCGTAATTGCTCGACGAGTGCGAATATGTACGAGCGTACATATTTCTAGAAAAATATTTTTTTCTATTTTTATAGTTTCAAAATAATATATATAATAATTATTTGTATTTGTATTTTATCTAAAGTTGTAAAAAGTATCGTATCGAGATGGCTAAAACTTATTACTTTTATTTATTATAAAAGGCTATCTTATTTAATAGTGGTAATTTAGAAAACTATTTTTATGCAAATATTCCTTGCATATGAGGTACATGAATTTGAATTCATATATATAATTCCAGTTTCAAAATTTATTAATATTAATATTTGATTATTCAAAAAGATATTTAAAAATATTTATTATTTTTGAAATTATTATTATAAGTATTTTTAGAAAATATATTTTAAAATTATTGTGGCAATTTAAAATCTTGATTTGATTTATTTTAAATAGTTTAAAATAAGGATGAAGATTTATCTATGTTGGATTTATTTGGATTAAACTATATTTAGATTTGATTTTGATTGAATTGATTTGTTTAAATTAAATGGTGTATTATCTATTAGGGCTTTAAAATCCTCCTACATCTTATCAAACTAGGAGATCTACCTCCTATATAAGGAGAGCCTCCATGAGTTTTTCATTCATGAAATATTCCACAAATTTTTACCACAAGTGCGTGCACCGTGTCAGTGTCTAATTCTTATTCCATCTTTTTACAAATGCATCATCTTTCCGTGTCAGACATATCCCAACACAAACGAATTCCTAACCCTATCCCAAGCCCCAATCTGTCCCGACCACCGCCTCCTCGCTACCCCGGCCAAATCTCTATCTCCTCTCTGCCGAACCACCGTCTCCCTAACCACCACGGCCACTCCCCTCGGACGCCACTGTCACTCCGGTCACCTTGGCCGAGCGCCACCACCACAACACCAGAACCCGCCACCTCCACAGACCTCTGGCCAAACCCAACTCCTACCGCAGCACATCGCTGTCACCACTACCACGGCAGCCCACATCCGTCATCACCGAAACCACTCCATCCTCCCTCTGCCTACCATCGCCCCGGCCACAACCCTTCGGCCATGTCACCCTCATTTTCCGTATTTCCTGTATTTTGTATTTGCACTCGTAATTTGATTTTGGCACGTGTTTTATTTTCTCGACTTGTGGATTTGGTTTCTCGTAAATAGGTTTTGGACCATGGTTTGGTTTTATTTTATGGAGTTGGTTTGGTTCATCATGAGTGGAACACCTTAGCTTGTGCTCCACCTCCATTCCACCACAACTCCCCTCTTTATAACCCCACCTACTTTTCTCTCTCCTCATTATTCCCATTTATTTCTTCTTCTTCTTCCTTCCTCTACACAACTCTCCATACCATAGGCAAGTGCACCTTGTGTCACGACCCGCACCTGGATATACGGGTACGAATACGTGGGCCACGCCCAGCCTACGCCGCGGTATCGGCGGTAGAACGCTGTCAAGTATACTATACTAACTACAACATCTAAGAATCTATAACTAGAAATGTACTCATGTCACATCACGAAAACTAAGGAAGATAAGACAAGAAATAATAACAATATCACTAGAACAACTAGAATCTACTATGATCATAAGACAGGAAAATAAAGAAGGAACAACAGGACTAACTAAGGATAACTACCAGGCAACTCATAGAGAAGAATAGTGGGAACCACCTCAGTTAGCATCAACATCTGTAATATTTCATAACGTATCCAGTCAGGAGCGGAACGAGTACATTTATCTCATAACAGATCTCAAGATAGAATAAAAGCTATAAGACTGTAAATAGAGCATATACAATAAATCATAGAGTGTACATGTATGTATCATGGCATGGTAAGCTGTAAAGCTAGAGCTAGAACAAGAAAATAGAACGGGATCATGGCATGTACACGAATCAAGGTAAGCTATATATATCCAATGTGTGTGAGTAGTAGTTTCAGCTTGTGATCGGCTTGGGTACCTGTCAAGAATCGGCCTGGCAAGTCATAAGTGCGGTATATGACTCACACTGTTCGGGAATCGGGATGGATCTGATCACAGGCATACGCTACTACTCCCCCTACCCCAACTGGTAGAATGGATCCAAACAGGACACGTCACTGTACGGGATTCTAATGAGAAGGTCGCGAACCTGCTCTAGAATCAGTGACCACATATTGAGCAATAGCTACAAGGGTGCTTGCACAATATATCCCAACCTAAGAAGGAGAAACATCTCTCGTCGGGATCCAAGAAT
Organism: Iris pallida; assembly: GCA_029216955.1. Lineage (NCBI taxonomy): Eukaryota > Viridiplantae > Streptophyta > Magnoliopsida > Asparagales > Iridaceae > Iris > Iris pallida. The sequence goes on from JANAVB010003200.1 coordinate 7,017,039, forward strand.
ACCAATCCGTGAGAACCATGTGTCAGGAATAAGCATATCAACACTAAGTACATGAATCATAACAGTTATCATAAATTGGAAATAAGTTATCAGAGAATGTACTCGCCTGGGGTCCTGCTGTCAATATGAATCAGGGTTCAGAGTAAAGCCACAGACCTAAAGATGAAATAATGCAAGAGCTGATCAGGGTCAAAAGATATACTAACATCTAGGTCAAACTAAGACAAACTGGGTCAAAGTTGACGTACAGTTGACTTTGGTCAACTGGTCAACTCTAGGTCAAACTTGACTAACGTTGACTAACAGTTGACTTTGGGTCAACGGGTCAACTTCGGTCCAGTTCTAGTAAATTTTAGGCTACGGTTGACTTCCGGTTGACTTTGGTCAAAATAGTCAACTGTGGTCAACCAGGGTCAAAACTAGTCTAACCTAGGTCAAATGTTGACTCTACTTCGACGTCTAGTCAAAATAGTCAACCATGGTCAAGCTAGTCTCTATAAACATCTACAACGTCAACTTATGAATTTCAATGATTTAGAAATCACTGAAATCGACGGGTCTCTAAAACAACCCAAAGGAGAAAATATTATAATAATAGGATGACACAAAAAGAGAAGAAATCTACAAATGTTGTCGGATGATAAAACTAACATCACCGACGTGTCCAGAATGGTCAAATCAGCTAGGATAGCCTGTCCAAAAGTCCAATTTGGACCCAGGGGCAAAACGGTAATTTTGGACCAAAATGATGTCCGCCGTTGGACACACTTTGCACCGAAAAATGTGCCGAAATAAAAGTGCACAAAACCTAACAAATTATATGTCCACAAATCCAGAATGACGATACGAACCCAACGGTATATCCAGAATTGGATTCCGTTGACCCGATCTCAAACTAGTCCGTTGACGCGAACATTGGAAACCGATTTGCACGGAAAAGCGTGTCGGAGCCAATGTCCTCAAAACTCAGCAAATTATATGTCAGCGAGTCCAGAATGACGATACGAACTCAACGGTATATCCGAAATTGGATTCCGATGAGCCGAACTCAAAATGACACGTTGACCCGGATATTGGTATCCGACTTGCACCGAAATACGTGCCGGAACCAACGTCCACTAAAACCTAGCAAATTATATGTCAACGAGTCCAGAATGACGATACGAACTCAACGGTATATCCGAAATTGGATTCCGATGAGCCGGCGTCAAAAAGTCCTGTTGACTCAGAAAGTGGGACCCGCTTTGCACCGAAATGCGTGCCAGGGCCCACGTTCTCCAAATCAAGCAAACATTATATGAAAACATGCCAGAACGACGCCACGAGTCTACTGATGGTGTCAGAAATTGAATCCGGAGTCCCGGGTTCAAAAATAGAATTTTACAAGTGCAACACTAAGAATTCGAATGGCCAACTTTGGCGTCGAATTCGACCGACCTAACAAGCTCAAACTGAAATGAAATCTAAAGGGGGCAGGAAGAGGGTTATACCAGCTGTACACCGGAACTGGTAGCGCGCAAAACGGAGCTGATAGGGCGAAGATACGAACCCGCGAAGTTGGCGTCGCGAAACTGTCCAAAAATAGTTCAATTTAAAACGTCAACTTGGTGGCCGGTTTTGATGTATCAAACGACGAAATTAACGGGTGAAATTTGAGAGGGATGAAGGGGTATATACCGAGATTGAGACGGAGCGAAGAAATCGCCGATCCAACGGTCGGATTGTCCGAAAAATTGGCACGAAGTTGCTGCTCCGAAGCGAACTTTTTGAATTTCGAAATCGCGCGTCACGGCGGGATCCCGTGCAAAACGCACGAATCGTCCGTTTCCCGCGTCGGGGACGACGAAGGCGGCAAGGGGGGCCACGCCCGAGGTCGCCCGGCCATGGGGGGGCTCACGGGGGCGGCGGGCCGGCCACGTGGTGGCGCGCGGCCACGCCCATGCGCGCGCGCTCGCGCGGGGTGGCGCGGCAGCCACTACTGCGATGTTGCTGCTGCTGTTTGCAGCCTTTCAGCGGCGCCGTGGTGGCTCAGCCAGGCGGCGTGCGCGGTGGCTCAGCCAGCGAGGGTGAGGAAGGAGGAGGAGAGTGGTTCGGGTGGTGGAGGTGATGGTGTTGCTTGTAATGGTGGAAGTGTTGGTGATGATAGTTAGGGTGATGGTGGTGTTAGGATGATGATGATGATGGAGTATAGAGGAGGAGAAAAGAAGAAGGAGGCTGGGAATGGGGGTAGGGGTGTCGGCCATGGAGGGATAAGGGAGCTGTGAGTTGTTTGGGAGGAGAGAGAAAGAGTGTTTTATGTGTGTGTGTGTTTATAACATAGAAAGAGAGTGAGAGGGTGAGAATAGAGAGGGAGATATTTGAGAGAGTGAGAATAGAGAGGAATGGGGGGCTGTTCGTGCACAGGAGGGAGAGAGGGGGTGATGTAAGGGGGTGAGGTGTAGGGAAGGAGAGATATTATAATGTGTGTGTAGATATTAAAGTGAGGGAGAGAGTTAGTGAGAGATATTAATAAGATGGAGAGAGAGAGAAATAGAAAGTAGGAGAGAGGGGGTGATGTAGGTCGGCTACACATGGGGGGTTGTAGGTGTTAGTAAAAAGAGAGAGAAAGATATTTGCTTATATATATATATATATATATATATATATATATATATATGTATATATATATATATAGGAGATATTTATAAAGTAGAGAGAGAATAAATAGATATTTAAAATAGGAAAAATAGGAAAATTATGTAGAGTATTTGGGCAGTCATGAAAGAACAATGTGGAGCTTGGGCTCGGGTCCGGTCGAGCCGGGTCGGGCCAAAATCGGACAAGAGGCAATATTCGAATTAAAAATAGGGATTTCTAATCATGGGTAAATAAATAATATACGGGGACTCCAATAAATGGGACACAAGTTTCATGTGGGTAGTAGGCTTCGTGTGGACCATGTCCATATTTGGGGTCGACTAGGTTGGGTCGATGTCGGGTCCCGAAATTAAATGGAAAATTAAATCAGGTTTTACGGCAGATATTTCATTGGCCTAATTTGAACCGAAAGTTGTGCGAAGGAAATGGAGCACAAAATGGAGTGTCTGAGTGGGACACGAAGGTCAGGGGTGAAGAGCATCTCGAGTAGATCAGGCATGACAAGTTGGTTTCAAGAGAATGACTGGTCTGGTGCTCCTAAATTAAAAGTCACGGCAACGTGCTTATGGGGATCAAGAAAAAGAGTGGGAAATCAATTAATAATTAAATGGTCTAATATTGACCCGAACTTGCGCGAAGCAAAAAGAGTACAAGGGAATAAGTTCAAGTGGGACAGGATATATCAAAATGAAGATAACCTCGTCTACTACAAACTCCAAGAAGGAAGTTTCCAGAGACTGGCATCCCTGATGCTCTAGAATTCCAAGTCATGGTAAAGAGCATTAAATCAAATAATAATCAAATAATAATATTCTAATTAATTGATTATTAAAATAAAAAAAATAAGCCCTAAATTCAGAGGCTTACAATCCTACCCACCTTATAAAAATTTCGTCCTCGAAATTAAAGGTTGGTAGTGGGGTTAAAACATGATAGAAAATTTAGGCAATAATTTAGGCACAATCCAAGAGTGACGAGTTTGCACGATCAAGAGAATCGATTTACAATGGTTCAGGCACGATGAGGGATTTGGCACGATAGAATCATGATATGAACAAAATTATATGTGCATGATTTCAGGAATAAGTCTAGTCATTATGGCACGATTTTAGAGACGATTAAGAGAATTGAAGATATAATTGAAGTTCAAGTACGGGGTGATCCGTAGGACTTAGGTTGATGGAAATCAACCCAAAAGTCGCACAGGCCCGATCAAGATGAAAAGCTAACCATGACCAAAATAGGGTTTGGCAAGGTTGAGATGAAATTTCAGACACAACAAAATCGAAGTCAAGGTCATATAGGCTCGATCAAAGATTAAGGAGTATGATTAATAAAATCATGAAATACGATCCAAGTTCGAACGCGATTGAAATCGAAATAGTCTAAGTTCACTTGGCACGATTTGAGGGTTAAGATTATCAAGATCATGAAAATCAAACTTAGATAGTCATGATCTAAAACAAGGCTAAGAGAAGCAAATGGAGAGAAAAATTTGAGAATAGCACGATTGAGAGATAGATTGGATAGAAATTAGATTATAGGTTACATAAGCACGATCAAGATCCAAGTTCAGCTATGAAAGACTATAAAATCATGAATTCAAAATCAAAGTCCTAAAAGCACTATTAGGAAGGAACCCAAGTCACAAAGGAATTTGAAGTCATCTAGAGTCTAGTCAGCAACCAAGACTCTTTGGCACGATAAACAAAACGACCAAAATTGATTGGTCATGGATAGAAGGGAATTAAAATCTTAACAGTATCGAAATTTAAGAAACAATTTAGATATAAAATTTTCAAAATTTTCAGAGTTTCCAAGTGTAGACGTCAGATGTAGATATGATGTAGGTGATTTGTGTAATCAAGACATAGCTAAACAAGTCAAAGGAAATGATGGCAAGATGAGGAAATCATCATGCGATGGGAGAGAAAATAATGATAAACAAGAAATAATGGTAGGAATTATCTTGCTCAATTGGTAAAAGAAGTGAATCAACTTAAGATATGACCTGATAACCATACACGTCTATCCAAAATCATGTTGCCAGAATTCTCGCCACGCCAGTAAGCATAGCGGTAATAAACAATGAAGTCCATAACTATGGTATACACCCTATAATCATGTCATCTAGATTCCTTACCACGCCAACCGGTATGGCTGCAAGAGAATCTAAATGACATAACTAGGATAGTATATCCAAATCAGGCTCCATGTCCTTGTCCCGCTAGCTAATATGACTGCGATGAATTCTAAACTCCATAAATAAAGTAGACACTTACCGTTCTCATCGTCCTCATCCAAAAATATGTTTATCAGGATATCTTAACTCAATTCTTAAAAGAATTATCCGAAACAAAATCAAAGGTCAACAACGAATATTAAGATTTAAATTTCAACGACAAGTCAAGGGTAAGTTAATAGAAACAACGGAAACAACTTCCGAGATGGGGTTCAGAGGAAAATCTTAGGGAAAGTTCCGAGGGTACTACCTAGGTCAAGATAGAAAATGGTGGGATATAATCTAAAACAAACCTCGACCATGATACGAGGTTGGTAAATCATATTCTCTCCCCAACCTAGATGATATACAAGTCCAACTTATACCTTCCCTCTGGGGTCCACAAACTCATCCCAAGAAGGAATAAAGTTTGACACGAACAGATATTTCAGAAATCAGGACGGACAGGAATGAATGGGAAAAAGTTTTGAAAGCCTTCGAAATAATATTCCCAGGGGTCATCCCTGGAATCTACCAAGAGTTCCTAATATGTGACTGAGTACCAAAATCCTAAATTATTCCATTACTCAACCTTAATCCTAGGGCAGGCTCGCAGTAGTACAGATAAGCTCAAGTACTACCACGACTTTGTATTAATTGCAAAGACTGACCTGCATGGGCCACCACTAAAAATGTGTCACAACCCGCACCCGGATATACGGGTACGAATACGTGGGCCACGCCCAGCCTACGCCGCGGTATCGGCGGTAGAACGCTGTCAAGTATACTATACTAACTACAACATCTAAGTATCTATAACTAGAAATGTACTCATGTCACATCACGAAAACTTAGGAAGATAAGACAAGAAATAATAACAATATCACTAGAACAACTAGAATCTACTATGATCATAAGACAGGAAAATAAAGAAGGAACAACAGGACTAACTAAGGATAACTACCAGGCAACTCATAGAGAAGAATAGTGGGAACCACCTCAGTTAGCATCAACATCTGTAATATTTCATAACGTATCCAGTCAGGAGCGGAATGAGTACATTTATCTCATAACAGATCTCAAGATAGAATAAAAGCTATAAGACTGTAAATAGAGCATATACAATAAATCATGGAGTGTACATGTATGTATCATGGCATGGTAAGCTGTAAAGCTAGAGCTAGAACAAGAAAATAGAACGGGATCATGGCATGTACACGAATCAAGGTAAGCTATATATATCCAATGTGTGTGAGTAGTAGTTTCAGCTTGTGATCGGCTTGGGTACCTGTCAAGAATCGGCCTGGCAAGTCATAAGTGCGGTATATGACTCACACTGTTCGGGAATCGGGATGGATCTGATCACAGGCATACGCTACTACTCCCCCAACCCCAACTGGTAGAATGGATCCAAACAGGACACGTCACTGCACGGGATTCTAATGAGAAGGTCGCAAACCTGCTCTAGAATCAGTGACCACATATTGAGCAAGAGCTACAAGGGTGCTTGCACAATATATCCCAACCTAAGAAGGAGAAACATCTCTCGTCGGGATCCAAGAATACCAATCCGTGAGAACCATGTGTCAGGAATAAGCATATCAACACTAAGTACATGAATCATAACAGTTATCATAAATTGGGAATAAGTTATCAGATAATGTACTCGCCTGGGGTCCTGCTGTCAATATGAATCAGGGTTCAGAGTAAAGCCACAGACCTAAAGATGAAATAATGCAAGAGCTGATCAGGGTCAAAAGATATACTAACATCTAGGTCAAACTAAGACAAACTGGGTCAAAGTTGACGTACAGTTGACTTTGGTCAACTGGTCAACTCTAGGTCAAACTTGACTAACGTTGACTAACAGTTGACTTTGGGTCAACGGGTCAACTTCGGTCCAGTTCTAGTAAATTTTAGGCTACGGTTGACTTCCGGTTGACTTTGGTCAAAATAGTCAACTGTGGTCAACCAGGGTCAAAACTAGTCTAACCTAGGTCAAATGTTGACTCTACTTCGACGTCTAGTCAAAATAGTCAACCATGGTCAAGCTAGTCTCTATAAACATCTATAAGGTCAACTTATGAATTTCAATGATTTAGAAATCACTGAAATCGACGGGTCTCTAAAACAACCCAAAGGAGAAAATATTATAATAATAGGATGACACAAAAAGAGAAGAAATCTACAAATGTTGTCGGATGATAAAACTAACATCACCGACGTGTCCAGAATGGTCAAAACAGCTAGGATAGCCTGTCCAAAAGTCCAATTTGGACACAGGGGCAAAACGGTAATTTTGGGCCAAAATGATGTCCGCCGTTGGACACACTTTGCACCGAAAAATGTGCCAAAATAAAAGTGCACAAAACCTAACAATTTATATGTTCACGAATCCAGAATGACGATACGAACCCAACGGTATATCCAGAATTGGATTCCGTTGACCCGATCTCAAACTGGTCCGTTGACGCGAACATTGGAAACCGATTTGCACGGAAAAGCGTGTCGGAGCCAATGTCCTCAAAACTCAACAAATTATATGTCAACGAGTCCAGAATGACGATACGAACTCAACGGTATATCCGAAATTGGATTCCGATGAGCCGAACTCAAAATGACACGTTGACCCGGATATTGGTATCCGACTTGCACCGAAATACGTGCCAGAACCAACGTCCACTAAAACCTAGCAAATTATATGTCAACGAGTCCAGAATGACGATACGAACTCAACAGTATATCCGGAATTGGATTCCGATGAGCCGGCGTCAAAAAGTCCCGTTGACTCAGAAAGTGGGACCCGCTTTACACCGAAATGCGTGCCAGGGCCCACGTTCTCCAAATCAAGCAAACATTATATGAAAACATGCCAGAACGACGCCACGAGTCTACTGGTGGTGTCAGAAATTGAATCCGGAGTCCCGGGTTCAAAAATGGAATTTTACAAGTGCAACACTAAGAATTCGAACGGCCAACTTTGGCGTCGAATTCGACCGACCTAACAAGCTCAAACTGAAATGAAATCTAAAGGGGGCAGGAAGAGGGTTATACCAGCTGTACACCGGAACTGGTAGCGCGCAAAACGGAGCTGATACGGCGAAGATACGAACCCGCGAAGTTGGCGTCGCGAAACTGTCCAAAAATAGTTCAATTTAAAACGTCAACTTGGTGGCCGGTTTTGATGTATCAAACGACGAAATTAACGGGTGAAATTTGAGAGGGATGAAGGGGTATATACCGAGATTGAGACAGAGCGAAGAAATCGCCGATCCAACGGTCGGATTGTCCGAAAAATTGGTGCGAAGTTGCTGCTCCGAAGCGAACTTTTTGAATTTCGAAATCGCGCGTCACGGCGGGATCCCGTGCAAAACGCACGAATCGTCCGTTTCCCGCGTCGGGGACGACGAAGGCGGCAAGGGGGGCCTCGCTCGAGGTCGCCCGGCCCTGGGGGGGCTCACGGGGGCGGCGGGCCGGCCACGTGGTGGCGCGCGGCCACGCCCATGCGCGCGCGCTCGCGCGGGGTGGCGCGGCAGCCACTACTGCGATGTTGCTGCTGTTGCTGTTTGCAGCCTTGCAGCGGCGCCGTGGTGGCTCAGCCAGGCGGCGTGCGCGGTGGCTCAGCCAGCGAGGGTGAGGAAGGAGGAGGAGAGTGGTTCGGGTGGTGGAGGTGATGGTGTTGCTTGTAATGGTGGAAGTGTTGGTGATGATAGTTAGGGTGATGGTGGTGTTAGGATGATGATGATGATGGAGTATAGAGGAGGAGAAAAGAAGAAGGAGGCTGGGAATGGGGGTAGGGGTGTCGGCCATGAAGGGATAAGGGAGCTGTGAGTTGTTTGGGAGGAGAGAGAAAGAGTGTTTTATGTGTGTGTGTGTTTATAACATAGAAAGAGAGTGAGAGGGTGAGAATAGAGAGAGAGATATTTGAGAGAGTGAGAATAGAGAGGAATGGGGGGCTGTTCGTGCACAGGAGGGAGAGAGGGGGTGATGTAAGGGGGTGAGGTGTAGGGAAGGAGAGATATTATAATATGTGTGTAGATATTAAAGTGAGGGAGAGAGTTAGTGAGAGATATTAATAAGATGGAGAGAGAGAGAAATAGAAAGTAGGAGAGAGGGGGTGATGTAGGTCGGCTACACATGGGGGGTTGTAGGTGTTAGTAAAAAGAGAGAGAAAGATATTTGCTTATATATATATATATGTATATATATATATATAGGAGATATTTATAAAGTAGAGAGAGAATAAATAGATATTTAAAATAGGAAAAATAGGAAAATTATGTAGAGTATTTGGGCAGTCATGAAAGAACAATGTGGAGCTTGGGCTCGGGTCCGGTCGAGCCGGGTCGGGCCAAAATCGGACAAGAGGCAATATTCGAATTAAAAATAGGGATTTCTAATCATGGGTAAATAAATAATATACGGGGACTCCAATAAATGGGACACAAGTTTCATGTGGGTAGTAGGCTTCGTGTGGACCATGTCCATATTTGGGGTCGACTAGGTTGGGTCGATGTCGGGTCCCGAAATTAAATGGGAAATTAAATCAGGTTTTACGACAGATATTTCATTGGCCTAATTTGAACCGAAAGTTGTGCGAAGAAAATGGAGCACAAAATGGAGTGTCTGAGTGGGACACGAAGGTCAGGGGTGAAGAGCGTCTCGAGTAGATCAGGCATGACAAGTTGGTTTCAAGAGAATGACTGGTCTGGTGCTCCTAAATTAAAAGTCACGGTAACGTGCTTATGGGGATCAAGAAAAAGAGTGGGAAATCAATTAATAATTAAATTGTCTAATATTGACCCGAACTTGCGCGAAGCAAAAAGAGTACAAGGGAATAAGTTCAAGTGGGACAGGATATATCAAAATGAAGATAACCTCGTCTACTACAAACTCCAAGAAGGAAGTTTCCAGAGACTGGCATCCCTGATGCTCTAGAATTCCAAGTCATGGTAAAGAGCATTAAATCAAATAATAATCAAATAATAATATTCTAATTAATTGATTATTAAAATAAAAAAAATAAGCCCTAAATTCAGGGGCTTACAATCCTACCCACCTTATAAAAATTTCGTCCTCGAAATTAAAGGTTGGTAGTGGGGTTAAAACATGATAGAAAATTTAGGCAATAATTTAGGCACGATCCAAGAGTGACGAGTTTGCACGATCAAGAGAATCGATTTACAATGGTTCAGGCACGATGAGGGATTTGGCACGATAGAATCATGATATGAACAAAATTATATGTGCATGATTTCAGGAATAAGTCTAGTCATTATGGCACGATTTTAGAGACGATTAAGAGAATTGAAGATATAATTGAAGTTCAAGTACGGGGTGATCCGTAGGACTTAGGTTGATGGAAATCAACCCAAAAGTCGCACAGGCCCGATCAAGATGAAAAGCTAACCATGACCAAAATAAGGTTTGGCAAGGTTGAGATGAAATTTCAGACACAACAAAATCGAAGTCAAGGTCATATAGGCTCGATCAAAGATTAAGGAGTATGATTAATAAAATCATGAAATACGATCCAAGTTCGAACGCGATTGAAATCGAAATAGTCTAAGTTCACTTGGCACGATTTGAGGGTTAAGATTATCAAGATCATGAAAATCAAACTTAGATAGTCATGATCTAAAACAAGGCTAAGAGAAGCAAATGGAGAGAAAAATTTGAGAATAGCACGATTGAGAGATAGATTGGATAGAAATTAGATTATAGGTTACATAAGCACGATCAAGATCCAAGTTCAGCTATGAAAGACTATAAAATCATGAATTCAAAATCAAAGTCCTAAAAGCACTATTAGGAAGGAACCCAAGTCACAAAGGAATTTGAAGTCATCTAGAGTCTAGTCAGCAACCAAGACTCTTTGGCACGATAAACAAAACGACCAAAATTGATTGGTCATGGATAGAAGGGAATTAAAATCTTAACAGTATCGAAATTTAAGAAACAATTTAGATATAAAATTTTCAAAATTTTCAGAGTTTCCAAGTGTAGACGTCAGATGTAGATATGATGTAGGTGATTTGTGTAATCAAGACATAGCTAAACAAGTCAAAGGAAATGATGGCAAGATGAGGAAATCATCATGCGATGGGAGAGAAAATAATGATAAACAAGAAATAATGGTAGGAATTATCTTGCTCAATTGGTAAAAGAAGTGAATCAACTTAAGATATGACCTGATAACCATACACGTCTATCCAAAATCATGTTGCCAGAATTCTCGCCACGCCAGTAAGCATAGCGGTAATAAACAATGAAGTCCATAACTATGGTATACACCCTATAATCATGTCATCTAGATTCCTTACCACGCCAACCGGTATGGCTGCAAGAGAATCTAAATGACATAACTAGGATAGTATATCCAAATCAGGCTCCATGTCCTTGTCCCGCTAGCTAATATGACTGCGATGAATTCTAAACTCCATAAATAAAGTAGACACTTACCGTTCTCATCGTCCTCATCCAAAAATATGTTTATCAGGATATCTTAACTCAATTCTTAAAAGAATTATCCGAAACAAAATCAAAGGTCAACAACGAATATTAAGATTTAAATTTCAACGACAAGTCAAGGGTAAGTTAATAGAAACAACGGAAACAACTTCCGAGATGGGGTTCAGAGGAAAATCTTAGGAAAAGTTCCGAGGGTACTACCTAGGTCAAGATAGAAAATGGTGGGATATAATCTAAAACAAACCTCGACCATGATACGAGGTTGGTAAATCATATTCTCTCCCCAACCTAGATGATATACAAGTCCAACTTATACCTTCCCTCTGGGGTCCACAAACTCATCCCAAGAAGGAATAAAGTTTGACACGAACAGATATTTCAGAAATCAGGACGGACAGGAATGAATGGGAAAAAGTTTTGAAAGCCTTCGAAATAATATTCCCAGGGGTCATCCCTGGAATCTACCAAGAGTTCCTAATATGTGACTGAGTACCAAAATCCTAAATTATTCCATTACTCAACCTTAATCCTAGGGCAGGCTCGCAGTAGTACAGATAAGCTCAAGTACTACCACGACTTTGCATTAATTGCAAAGACTGACCTGCATGGGCCACCACTAAAAACGTGTCACAACCCGCACCCGGATATACGGGTACGAATACGTGGGCCACGCCCAGCCTACGCCGCGGTATCGGCGGTAGAACGCTGTCAAGTATACTATACTAACTACAATATCTAAGAATCTATAACTAGAAATGTACTCATGTCACATCACGAAAACTAAGGAAGATAAGACAAGAAATAATAACAATATCACTAGAACAACTAGAATCTACTATGATCATAAGACAGGAAAATAAAGAAGGAACAACAGGACTAACTAAGGATAACTACCAGGCAACTCATAGAGAAGAATAGTGGGAACCACCTCAGTTAGCATCAACATCTGTAATATTTCATAACGTATCCAGTCAGGAGCGGAACGAGTACATTTATCTCATAACAGATCTCAAGATAGAATAAAAGCTATAAGACTGTAAATAGAGCATATACAATAAATCATGGAGTGTACATGTATGTATCATGGCATGGTAAGCTGTAAAGCTAGAGCTAGAACAAGAAAATAGAACGGGATCATGGCATGTACACGAATCAAGGTAAGCTATATATCCAATGTGTGTGAGTAGTAGTTTCAGCTTGTGATCGGCTTGGGTACCTGTCAAGAATCGGCCTGGCAAGTCATAAGTGCGGTATATGACTCACACTGTTCGGAAATCGGGATGGATCTGATCACAGGCATACGCTACTACTCCCCCTACCCCAACTGGTAGAATGGATCCAAACAGGACATGTCACTGCACGGGATTCTAATGAGAAGGTCGCGAACCTGCTCTAGAATCAGTGACCACATATTGAGCAAGAGCTACAAGGGTGCTTGCACAATATATCCCAACCTAAGAAGGAGAAACATCTCTCGTCGGGATCCAAGAATACCAATCCGTGAGAACCATGTGTCAGGAATAAGCATATCAACACTAAGTACATGAATCATAATAGTTATCATAAATTGGGAATAAGTTATCAGAGAATGTACTCGCCTGGGGTCCTGCTGTCAATATAAATCAGGGTTCAGAGTAAAGCCACAGACCTAAAGATGAAATAATGCAAGAGCTGATCAGGGTCAAAAGATATACTAACATCTAGGTCAAACTAAGACAAACTGGGTCAAAGTTGACGTACAGTTGACTTTGGTCAACTGGTCAACTCTAGGTCAAACTTGACTAACGTTGACTAACAGTTGACTTTGGGTCAACGGGTCAACTTCGGTCCAGTTCTAGTAAATTTTAGGCTACGGTTGACTTCCGGTTGACTTTGGTCAAAATAGTCAACTGTGGTCAACCAGGGTCAAAACTAGTCTAACCTAGGTCAAATGTTGACTCTACTTCGACGTCTAGTCAAAATAGTCAACCATGGTCAAGCTAGTCTCTATAAACATCTACAAGGTCAACTTATGAATTTCAATGATTTAGAAATCACTGAAATCGACGGGTCTCTAAAACAACCCAAAGGAGAAAATATTATAATAATAGGATGACACAAAAAGAGAAGAAATCTACAAATGTTGTCGGATGATAAAACTAACATCACCGACGTATCCAGAATGGTCAAATCAGCTAGGATAGCCTGTCCAAAAGTCCAATTTGGACACAGGGGCAAAACGGTAATTTTGGGCCAAAATGATGTCCGCCGTTGGACACATTTTGCACCGAAAAATGTGCCAAAATAAAAGTACATAAAACCTAACAAATTATATGTCCACGAATCCAGAATGACGATACGAACCCAACGGTATATCCAGAATTGGATTCCGTTGACCCGATCTCAAACTGGTCCGTTGACGCGAACATTGGAAACCGATTTGCACGGAAAAGCGTGTCGGAGCCAATGTCCTCAAAACTCAGCAAATTATATGTCAACGAGTCCAGAATGACGATACGAACTCAACGGTATATCCGAAATTGGATTTCGATGAGCCGAACTCAAAATGACACGTTGACCCGGATATTGGTATCCGACTTACACCGAAATGCGTGCCGGAACCAACGTCCACTAAAACCTAGCAAATTATATGTCAACGAGTCCAGAATGACGATACGAACTCAACAGTATATCCGGAATTGGATTCCGATGAGCCGGCGTCAAAAAGTCTCGTTGACTCAGAAAGTGGGACCCGCTTTGCACCGAAATGCGTGCCAGGGCCCACGTTCTCCAAATCAAGCAAACATTATATGAAAACATGCCAGAACGACGCCACGAGTCTACTGGTGGTGTCATAAATTGAATCCGGAGTCCCGGGTTCAAAAATAGAATTTTACAAGTGCAACACTAAGAATTCGAACGACCAACTTTGGCGTCGAATTCGACCGACCTAACAAGCTCAAACTGAAATGAAATCTAAAGGGGGCAGGAAGAGGGTTATACCAGCTGTACACCGGAACTGGTAGCGCGCAAAACGGAGCTGATACGGCGAAGATACGAACCCGCGAAGTTGGCGTCGCGAAACTGTCCAAAAATAGTTCAATTTAAAACGTCAACTTGGTGGCCGGTTTTGATGTATCAAACGACGAAATTAACGGGTGAAATTTGAGAGGGATGAAGGGGTATATACCGAGATTGAGACGGAGCCAAGAAATCGCCGATCCAACGGTCGGATTGTTCGAAAAATTGGTGCGAAGTTGCTGCTCCGAAGCGAACTTTTTGAATTTCGAAATCGCGCGTCACGGCGGGATCCCGTGCAAAACGCACGAATCGTCCGTTTCCCGCGTCGGGGACGACGAAGGCGGCAAGGGGGGGCCTCGCCCGAGGTCGCCCGGCCATGGGGGGGCTCACGGGGGCGGCGGGCCGGCCACGTGGTGGCGCGCGGCCACGCCCATGCGCGCGCGCTCGCGCGGGGTGGCGCGGCAGCCACTACTGCGATGTTGCTGCTGCTGTTTGCAGCCTTTCAGCGGCGCCGTGGTGGCTCAGCCAGGCGGCGTACGCGGTGGCTCATCCAGCGAGGGTGAGGAAGGAGGAGGAGAGTGGTTCGGGTGGTGGAGGTGATGGTGTTGCTTGTAATGGTGGAAGTGTTGGTGATGATAGTTAGGGTGATGGTGGTGTTAGGATGATGATGATGATGGAGTATAGAGGAGGAGAAAAGAAGAAGGAGGCTGGGAATGGGGGTAGGGGTGTCGGCCATGGAGGGATAAGGGAGCTGTGAGTTGTTTGGGAGGAGAGAGAAAGAGTGTTTTATGTGTGTGTGTGTTTATAACAGAGAAAGAGAGTGAGAGGGTGAGAATAGAGAGGGAGATATTTGAGAGAGTGAGAATAGAGAGGAATGGGGGGCTGTTCGTGCATAGGAGGGAGAGAGGGGGTGATGTAAGGGGGTAAGGTGTAGGAAAGGAGAGATATTATAATATGTGTGTAGATATTAAAGTGAGGGAGAGAGTTAGTGAGAGATATTAATAAGATGGAGAGAGAGAGAAATAGAAAGTAGGAGAGAGGGGGTGATGTAGGTCGGCTACACATGGGGGGTTGTAGGTGTTAGTAAAAAGAGAGAGAAAGATATTTGCTTATATATATATATATGTATATATATATAGGAGATATTTATAAAGTAGAGAGAGAATAAATAGATATTTAAAATAGGAAAAATAGGAAAATTATGTAGAGTATTTGGGCAGTCATGAAAGAACAATGTGGAGCTTGGGCTCGGGTCCGGTCGAGCCGGGTCGGGCCAAAATCGGACAAGAGGCAATATTCGAATTAAAAATAGGGATTTCTAATCATGGGTAAATAAATAATATACGGGGACTCCAATAAATGGGACACAAGTTTCCTGTGGGTAGTAGGCTTCGTGTGGACCATGTCCATATTTGGGGTCGACTAGGTTGGGTCGATGTCGGGTCCCAAAATTAAATGGGAAATTAAATCAGGTTTTACGGCAGATATTTCATTGGCCTAATTTGAACCGAAAGTTTTGCGAAGGAAATGGAGCACAAAATGGAGTGTCTGAGTGGGACACGAAGGTCAGGGGTGAAGAGCGTCTCGAGTAGATCAGGCATGACAAGTTGGTTTCGAGAGAATGACTGGTCTGGTGCTCCTAAATTAAAAGTCACGGTAACGTACTTATGGGGATCAAAAAAAAGAGTGGGAAATCAATTAATAATTAAATGGTCTAATATTGACCCGAACTTGCGCGAAGCAAAAAGAGTACAAGGGAATAAGTTCAAGTGGGACAGGATATATCAAAATGAAGATAACCTCGTCTACTACAAACTCCAAGAAGGAAGTTTCCAGAGACTGGCATCCCTGATGCTCTAGAATTCCAAGTCATGGTAAAGAGCATTAAATCAAATAATAATCAAATAATAATATTCTAATTAATTGATTATTAAAATAAAAAAAATAAGCCCTAAATTCAGGGGCTTACACCTTGCCACCACTTGAGAACCACTTTTTATTTGTCTATTAGCTAGATTAGGCCATGGGGATCAACATTAGAACTTGGCATTTTATGATTTGGAGTTTCTATTGTTCTAGATCTAGGTTTTTACTATTTTTGGATTTGCATGATTTTGATCTATTTAACTTGGATTTTAGTTTGTTTTGATGCTTCCATGTGGAAGAGAATTTAATTGTACTCAAGTTAGAGCTTTGAAAATCTAAATTTCGTTTTGATTTGATCAAGTTATGAAGTTTTGAACTTTGGAGTTCTTGAAGTCTTCTTCTCGGCCTGGAGAAGAAGACAGCAGCCTGCGCTTTTTAGCGCAGTGCTGGATTGCGCATCCCCCTCGGCCAGCGCTCTTTAGCGCAGCACCGACCGCGCAGCTTGCCCCTTGGCAAACTGCGCTCAACCCGAGTGCGCATGGATTCATGCGCAGTCTGCTCATGCGCAGTCTGCTCCTGCGCAGTCCACTTCTGCGCAATCCATCCATGCGCAGTCCGTCTCTGCGCAATCTGACCCTGCGCCATCCATTCCTGCGCAACCTGATCCAGCGCAATCCATCTGCTGCGCCATCCACCCCTGCGCAGTTGGTACCCTGCGCAGCTCACCCTTGCGCAGTTGGCCCCTGGCGCACTTGACTCCTGCGCAACCCGATCCCAGGGACCCTTGTGCAATCTGTTTATTCATGGAGATTTGGTTTTATTTTCCTTAAGCTTGACTCTTCTACAGCCCTGTATATTGATATTTTATTAGATATTTCATGCCCATTTTATATCCTTACGCCTTTTGTCATGAACTTGATTTTACTTAATATGTTGGAATGACTATTGTACATGGCTGGGTATGACAAGAAACTAGCATAACATGACAGTGATCCGTAGTGGTGCACTCCTGAAATGACCAACCTGACTTGATAGTGGCCCGTGGCGGCGCACTCTTGACTTGACTTGACTTGTAACTTGTAATTTGACCTGCCTTGACATCGTGGGTGATTGTGTTTGTACAAATGAACCGTCTTATCTTGCATCATTTCTAGGACAGGGACCCCCTGAGTACCACGGTCAGGGGTACCCACAAAAATTTACTAAGGCTAATAACTAGAATAATTCAGTAGTCATGAGAGATTTCCCCAGTTACAGGCAATCCCGTTATCCCGGCCGCAATTGTTTGGACTTGTAGCCTGCCGTCGAGTAGGGCACATTTCCAGCTCACTGTCGTGTGGGGCACATAATTATTGATAACTGCTTAGTGAATCTAAATCGCCTGGATAACCTGGATTAGCTGCAGGGCTTGTGGCTGGAGGTACATCTCATTGCATCTTGCTAGTAACTAGGCTTGTGATAACCCTAGTTAGTTAATGTAGCAAGCCATAGGCAATGATTGGCCGTGATTGCTTGGATGGAGTTTTAGTCCAATATAGTATTGTCTAGAATTGATTGATTGTAAGATTGTACCAGAATGATTGAAGGATTGTCACTCCAGATTGTCACTATAATGATTGTCACTCCAGATGGTTACTTGACCTGATTTCTTATATTTATCTTGCCGATAAATTGTGAGAGAAACCAAGTTCCGTTCAGACGAAGGGTTACAACCCCGGTCCTTGTTTGGTTTACGGGTTGTAACCTAGCTATCTGAATAGTCCCATGGTTATCTCATCGTATATCATCCTGTTATGCTTTTCCATACGTCCTGTCTTTTAGTGATTCTATACAAGATTGTCTTTTATAATTACCCATCATGTTTTTCTTAAATTACTGCCTCTTATTATGTAATTATTATTGTGCTAATTCGCTGGCTTTTGTTCTTATTGCGTGGCCTCCTTTGTGGCACTTGCTCTTTCTGGGGTCTGACCCAGCTGGTTTTGTATGGCCAGATACCGGAGCAGCAGCAAAGGATCTACCTGTCTTCTAGCCCGATGGTGAACACTAGACGGAACCCGGGCAACGAGTGGGTTTTCTATTTTGTTTCGCTCACTCTATTATAAAATTATTCTTTTGAGGCGTTTAGCCGACGAGCACCTGTTAGCTCGATTGCACTTTACTTCTGTCTGCCTACGGGCTGTAATCATGATTGGCAACTCGAGGTTGATCATGTATAACTTAACTCTTGCTAGTCCTTACATTTTGTACGACTAGCTTCATGATCATCTGGATATGTAATGTTTGGGACGCCTTACAATTGTATATTTGGTGAACTGGTATCTTGTGATTATTATTAGTTGGTTGAGATTGAGATAATAGGATAATTTATGACCCTAAGAGACTGATGGCTTGTAGATAAACCCTCACATATCTAGACAGCCGTGACCGTATAGCGGTGTGGATCCCATTCCGTTATACGTAGCTGGCTATGTCTGCCCCCGCTCTCCAGTATTCTGGTTCTGGGGCGTGACAGGCCAGGACCTCAACACCAATCAAGCACCACCACCCCGTCACCTTCATCTTTTCCATATCCGGCCAACCATTCCCGGTCGCCACCACCAACACCGACCCCGCCATCACCACACCAACCGCCACCGGCACCACCACCAAGAAAAACCCCAATTCGAAGACATTAAAACCCTAACTCTAGACTCACCTCTGTCGGACTGCCTCGAATTCGTCCCGCCTCCATACGTCGTGGCCGAGCTCCGTGAGACAAACTGCACGCCACCCTAGAGATCGGCCACCCCTGTCACCGACTTTGGCCACCACCCGACCCCGTTCCTCGGTTGTTGGCGGACCCTGCCGTCGCCTGCTGTCGCCTCCGCGTTGCCCGCGCGCTCGAGAACCCCGGTGTCGACCTCCGCCTTCCTCCGCGTCGGCCACCGAACGCCCTGGCGTCGAACCATCCCCTCTCCTTTCCTCTCCGTCGCTCCCACAAGACCACCCGCCTCGACGCCGGGCCCGACCTTTCCGGTGCAGCGCCCGCACCTCTCGACCGACCGCCTCCCGCTCCTCTCCTACTCCACCTAGCAATCTCACCGTCCGCCACCGCCTGGCCTCGCCGTCCTAGCACGCCCCGCCTGACCGATCGAACCCACCTCCACTTCCTTCGCCGCATCCTTCCTCTTTCTTCGGCCGCCACTCACAACCTCTCCCGCTCTCCCTCTCTCTCTCCCTCTCGAAACCCTCTCCCTCTCTCCTCAATTTATCTCTCTCTTTTCCCTTTAGGTTTAGTTTATTCTATTTTTGTGTACTGTGGGTTCTCGTGAACAAGAGAGAAAGCCATCACTTTCTTTCCTTTCTCTGTTCTTTTCTTTTGAAATTTTCTCTCTCTCTATTAAATGAGGGTAGAGAGAACAAGACTTTTAATCACTCGAATTCTCACTTATCATCTCTAACTTGCATTAATGTTTTCCTCTTTCCCAAGGACAAGAACAGTCATCTGTCCGATTACATTATTTGCATTATTTTATTATTTTGTAATAGTAAAGTATGTATATATGTTGGTGTATATACATGTGTATATATATACAATAATTTTCTTACTTCTAATATTATTATTTCATAATATTTATTCTGTTATCAATTATTATTATTACTAATCTCATTAGTTTCACTAATATTTTGGGTTTTTGTTTCATTGGGTTGTATCTTAAATATTATTTTGCTAAATATTGTAGTATTGACTTTAACTATAAAGACAGTTCAAAAAAAAAAAACTTTAACTATAAAGATATTTAGCTTGGCCCTTACATGTTATTTTAAAATCAGATTTAAAATCTTAAATTATTATTATTATTATATATTTGTGGTACTTTAAACTAAGCTTTGCCCTAAAATATAATATTATGTTATCTGATGGATATGGCTTTTGACCTAAAATATTTTGTTAATTAAATTATAAGTTTTTGACATAAAATATGATTTCCTATATTTTCAAGTATTTCTTTATAAAATCTTGAAATATATAGTTTTTAATTATAACTAAATTTCAAATATAGTTTCTTTATAAATGTAGTTATTAAATATTTTGACTAAGTAAAGTTTTTCATATATATATTTTTAGAATTATTATAAATATTTATTTATACTCAATTTCTTCTATTATTGAATCTTGTCCCTGGCTAGTGTACTCATATCTTCTTGCAAATCTCGAACTTCCTCATATCGTTTCTAGTCAATTTGACTATTCTGGACCCAATAGAACTGTCCGTGCCACCATCAGAGGTCACCTTGTGTAGTTGTTACCCGAAGTTGCAGTTCGTGCCATATTAATCATTACAGCACACTAGGCGTACTACCAGGCAAGATACCTTGCCATTTGCTGTTTATTTATTTAGCTCATATTTCATGCATTATTCATAATTTTCTTTATGAAAATAAACTGTGATACATGGCATAACCTGTTATAACTTACTGTTCAGTTATATTTCCTGCTATGTATTATTTTTCTTATATATTAAACCTAGATTTAAGGGATCACCTTGTGTGTTGCACTCATAGGCCTTGACACATTTATACCACGTTGTTGTGAGTCACATATAGGACTCGGACATGCGTGATTGGCTGGCCACCAGTACGTATAAGCCGTACGTTAGAAAATAACTGCTAATAGAATTGCATGCTAGAAGACTTAGCAGTTATGAGTTGGCATTGGGTGGGGAGAACATGATTGGAAGTTGACTACCATCCTATCTAACGTAGACTCGCTCGCTACTAAGGAACGATAGGTAGACTATATGCTATAGACTCGCTCGATACTAAGGAATAGTATATGGTGTTGTGACTCGCTACTGAGGTACTGTATTGGTATTTTTTTTGACTTGACCCGGTAGTCATGCGACCATGAACTATTCTTAAAACTGCATTCACTTAGATTTGGTTAGGCGCCCTTATCCGTTAGGTACAAGTACTTTTAGTTTGGATACTTGTATCTGACCGTGGCTTGGAACAATAACTTATCGCGGATTAGTTCGTCACATCTTGTCCTTGTTTGGTTGTAGATGTGACTTACTACTTCGATGAGAAGGTATTAAACCTTGTTGGGATCCGGATACCATATTGGATTCATAGCATGGAAAGATACGTCATCGTGAATTAGTTTACCATCTCCTGTCCTTGTTTGGTTGGGAGGATGGTAAGCTAGTTCAATGGTGTGTATTGGACCATGTTATAATTCAATTAACTTATTTATTTGAGCAGTATTTATTCAGTTTATATGGCATGATATTATGTGTCTTGTTACGTCCCTCTGAGGACCTGGTTATCTCGCCAGGTGTGTGATCTTGTCTTTCGCAGGTGTCCTAGCTCTAGCCGTGACCATCTCCATTTCTTCGAGGATGATTGTACTTGGATCGTGTTCGCTTCGCTCGCCAAACTTATTTTATTTTCTATGTATTTTTCCCTTACTTCTTGGTAGTGGATTTGTCTCCGCCCAACATATTGTATCAAGACAATTCATTATCATTATATGATATCTTTTATTCATTTATTTTTGTGTAGATTAGATTAGTCATGGTTCTACTGCATATTACAGCTTACGTATATTTATTATACGGCTGGCATGTCTACGTTCCTAGTCCTACGTATTTTGGGACTGGGGCGTTACACTAGTAGTCAGGTAATGAGACCAATGACGTCCATGCAGATATATGGATGTGTATATATATTGCTAGTCCATTTTTATCTCGTAAATAATTTCTGTAAATTTTATTTCGAATATAATATATGTATTATTACTATTTAAATTTATATTTTACTTGGAAATAGTATAATCTTCTCTTAGATTGATTTTTGGAATTTTACGGATTTATTTAGGATATACATATATACTTGTATATAATGTATATTCATAACAGGTTTACGTAGTGCTTTATACATGTTTTTTCTTCTCAATCTTGAATATTAGAGAAACAGAAATTAAAGTTTATATTTCTCCTATCTTCGATCACTCTCTTCCTAATCAATCGTCTGATTTTTAGAACTGATACTTTCACTTCAAGGACATATACATACACTTTCCTATCATGATCAATTTATTCAAATTTTTAGCTTCCTCCATTATGGTCAATTTGTTTAAAATTTTTAGAAGCCCCTTTGAAATTTTATGGACATAGTTGAAAGAATATTCGTTGACTTACGATGGCAAGACAACAGCGCACTGTCGCCACCTAATTGAATTACCGGGACTGTGGGTTCACTGCAGCCAGCAGCGCACTGGTGTGGCATGATCCCTAAGTTAAAGTAATTTCAAGTAAGCGTAAGTTATCAAATATTATTAAAACTATGCCATGGTTATCTTTATGTCAATACTGGATATAGTTAATAGGGTATTCGTCACCGTATCATTGCTTGAGTTGTGGTACCAAAAGTTTATTGCAGCTAGTTGTACACTGGCGAGGCATATTCTCGGTAAAGCAAATTCGAATATTTTACGAGTTTCGAATACCATAGAGGTTATATCTTTATTGGCATATGACTAATGATTTTTTATGCTCAGCAAAATCTTGCACACTTACTCCAAACTGAGTTGATATCCTATTTCTCATTATCGTATTATAAACAAAACTTATAATTCTTCCCTTTTTATCTTCCTTCTCATCTGCTATTAGTCGAGTCGTCATTTGGTCCCCCTCATTTTTAAACTTATTACTAGATTTTAATTCCCTATTCTACTAGATTCATAATCGTAACTAGATTATGATTCCATGATCAAGCCTACATAATTAATCGTACTAGAACGATTTCGATTAGGTCACCCTTAACAAATTTTCTGGTCACAACTAAACCATTTTTATTATATTCCGATCGAATCAATTCACATATTTTCTAGAGTTTGACTCGGTAATCGTGCTTAAATAATCTTCACTGAATAGTTAATCGTGCTAAACAAATTGAACTTTGAACGTCCTTAAATGACTTTGATCGTGGCTAAGCTAATTGACTAAAATCATAGTCGTGCCAATACTTCAACTCTATTATTGCTAATATTTAGATTTTAATCCACTATGATCAACATTGTTCTGGTCATATTTATATTCAAGCCAAATCTTATCATGCTTGGATGACTAACCTTGACCATGACTACATCTTAGTTGTATCCAAGCGATTTTAACCATGTTTAGACTTTGTCTATGTTTTGATCGTTGACCATACCTATAATCCCAATAGCTGTTAATCGTGCCTAATGATTTATTATAGTATAGTTAATCCTATTTCGATTATATCCTTGGCCATCGTGACAAGACTCTTCAGACTATACTTTAACCATGCCATGGATATTTTAAAATTAGACACTATCGCGACCTAACCCATTTCGATTATTGATCATATCATTTATTGATTATACTCTTAATCATGACCTAATCGTGCCCTTGAAAATTTCTGAGTAAGAAATTTTCTAGGGTGGGTAGAGTCTTCGATTGATGAACTTTTGTCGAATTCTTTTGAAAACATTTTAGAGCAATTTAGAATTCAAGACCAAAGCCAAAGGTTCCAATACCAAGCCATACCTATTATCCCTTCCATTTTCACCCTGGTTGATCAATGCTTTTATCATAGAATTTTTATTTTTTTATTTTATTATGAGCAGTTTCTTCTTTTTTTTCCTTTTCTTTTCATCTATTTAATCAATATTTCCCTTATCATAATCTTACCATACTTTTTCGTCGATCAACCAAGTCCGTCTATCTTGAATAGTCCATAAATCGAGGACGAATTTATTTCTAAGGTGGGTAGATTTGTAACTCCTTTTCTCGAATTTTCTTTTTATTATTATTATTTTATTTTGCTTCAAGGTAATTCTTCGTCGAGACTTCGCGAATGATATCTTCTTTTATCAAAAAAACTAATTTTTAAAAGTTATATGTTTTTGGAGAGCACTACTTTGTCTAATGAAAATATTTTATCGGAGTATTTTAAGTTAAGTTTTGGATTTATAAAAATATAATTATGTATTATTCTTTATTATTAGGATAAACATAATTATTTGACTTTTATATTTGACTTGATATTCTTAGGTTCAGGAATATTTATTATTCTTAATTGGTAATCCATTCTTAAAAGAAATCTAAATTTATGCATTAAATTATTGATATTAATTATTGCAATCGTTAGTAGATTGTGAATAGATCGAATTTGTTATTTGATTTGGTTTTGAATCTATAAGATTTAAACTTTTGATAAATACTAAATGTTATTTAAATTATTGTAGTAGTTAATTATTTGATTTCGAATCTAATGTATATAATTTAAATTATTGATAATATCAAATTTATATTTCAAAATTATATTAATTTATTATTTGTGTTTAAGATAATTTTCGTGGAAACATTGTAAAAAGATATTTTATTATTAAACATGTATTTCAAAAATTAGTTTAAAATTTATGGTTTGAAACGTACTAATTAGTCTTAATAAAATATTTTTCTTGAAATGTTATTATTGAAATTATGGAAGACATCCTGTTACTATTTTTCTTACTTTTAAAAGATTGGTTTGAAAATGGTTTCCAAATCATAATTATTTTTAACTAATGAATAATTTATTTATTTATTTTGATTTTAAATTCAAATATAGGATAAGATTAAAAAGTTAGCATTAGTGATCCATATGTATCAAAGCAATTTAAACTTAAGCATAATTAACTTTCTACACCTACGTGATATATCTTGTACAATCTCTGCTTTCCATAAATCATACAATTTATATACTATATAAATAAATCTTTGTAGTCCATCGGCTTATCTGTGGACCTATTATAGACTTTTATCTTAAACTGAATACATAGGGGCTGCTCCTTAATTCCTTCCTTCATCAATATATATTTATAATAGATAGATAAGTCCTAACCTATTTGAAACCAGAAAGATCAATCATCATTTGATATGTTCCAATCTAAACCCATGCATATCCTAATCTATCCAATTTCCCACCCTTCTCCCTCTCTCAATATATATATATATATATATATATATATATATATATATATATATATATATATATATATATATATATATATATTAGTAGACTAGCACAAAACTCTTTCTCTCAATTGTTCTCTCTATGTACAAAACTATGGATCTATCCGTGTAAGCCCACTTCCCAAATTTTTATTTTTTTTTAATTTTATTTGTTTATGATTAATTTTATGGTATTGTGAGTCATGCCAAAGCTTGTAGGTGGGATATGACCATATTAAGGTCATATGACCTCTAGATAGCTTATATATGTATTATTTAGCAATTTTATATTTTTCTACAATTTTTGGATATTTTTAGGTATTTAATATTTAAGGTTTTATTATTTTTAAGGACTTTCAGGATTTACTCTAAGGTCATACGGGGGTATTTTTTGACCAAATATTTTTTATTTGGGCTCTAAATGACTAAAAATATTTTCTAGAATATTTTAGAATTTTTCTGGATTTATTTAGAATTTTTGGGAATATTTATATAATTAAAACATATAGAAATTATATTTTATAGGCTTTGGAAATTTACTGTGAGGTCAAACGATAATATTTTGTGTTAAAATATTTTATTTATATTCTAGACACTTAGAACTATTTTATAGAATTTTCTAGAATTTTTCTGGATTTTTCTACAATTTATTTTGATTTATTTGGACTTAAAATAATTTTTAAATAATTTTCTGAAATAAATAAATAAATACCGAGAAATCCAACGGGGGGGCCCACCTGTCGGCGCCGACTGCTACAGTGACCGCCTCTCTCTCTCCTCTATATATATTATTATATTCGCCCACCCTAATTAAATTCCAGCAGCCTTTTGTGGGAAAACTCATCTAGGGTTTCCGACTTCCCGAAGCGATTCTCGTCAACTCCCACGTGCTTTTCGTGCGCCGTTTTTTCGTTGGATTTGTATCGAGGTAAGCTTTCTGATTATGTAATTTATTTTCGTAGATATTATTCCTAAATTTCTGGAAAATTCGTAGAGTGCCGGTTGTCCGAAACTTGACACATTTCGGTGTTTTCGAGATTCCGGGAGGACCGAAAATCGAAATCATGAACCGTTTGAAGTTTCGGAAAGAAAACACAGAGCTCTACGACATATTTTTTTTTTAGAAATTAATCCGTCCATCTAGTATTTTAGTTTTCTGTTGAACTCAGAATTGATCGGTTGATCCCCGTTTTGGTCACGATTAGCCATAACAACGATATCTTTTGACCAAAGCATGATTTTGCGGCACGGTTGATTCTAGCGTACTCATGGCACTGAAATCTACTAAGGTGCACTTTCAAAATCTAGATTTCACAGCATTTTACTAGATAGTCAACGGCACATCTCGATTTGCGTGCCATAGTTTCCAAAATTAAAAAACACGACTTTTGATGGCCAAACTTGCATATTTAGATTATATTTAGATTATTATTAGGTTAAATTAGATTTTTAAGTGAATTATTATAGAATTAATTATTATTAGATTAGTAACCCAACTAGCCACTATTCCATGAATTTAGAACTAGAACATTGGAATTGATTTATAGTTTTCGTGCACGGTTCATGGTGCGATAGGTGTTATAGGTTGACAGCTCCTAGATCGGCATCCCCTCATCCTCGACTTGTGACTATGGTTTGTGCAAGGACCACAGGCAAGTATACCTTGCCTCCCTCTACAGTTTATTTACATGCATATTTCTATTATTATATAGTTTTACTAGTTGATTATTTACATGAGATTTGTATATTATGCATGCTAGTATAGATATAGTTCTTGTTCATAGTTAATTTTGTAGTTCATATTGGATTAGTTTTCTCGTGTATCGTGATTGGGTCGTGTCGTGTCATCACTTGTAATTGGACTGAGTCGCATCGTGTCATAGGATGAATAAGTCATAACAGAACTGCTGTACCTTGAATTCTTGAAGCTAACCTGCGAGTCCACACTAGGGGCGAGCGTTAATAGTTATATGTATCTTGATTCTTGAAGCTAACCTGCAAGTCTACACTAGGGCGAGGGTTAGTAGATATTTGTTCGCACCTGCGAGTCCACACTGGGGGCGAGGGCGATTTCTTGAAGCTAACCTGCAAGTCCATACTAGGGGCGAGGGTTAGTAGTTATATGTTCTGCACCTGCGAGTCCACATTAGGGGTGAGGGTGTTTTCTTGAAGCTAACCTGCGAGTCCACATTAGGGACGAGGGTTAGTAGTTGTTCAAACCTGCGAGTCCACACTAGGGGCGAGGGTTTGAGTATTCGATTGGTTATCCGTTGACATCGTGGCATCGTGTTCTCTTGTTCTCCTCTAGAAGTTCGTTTATGCGTAGCGGTTATTCCAGTCGTGTATAGTCGTATTTTCGTGTTGATTGGTCTTTTCTCGTTTATTTCCTGTATTTTATTTATTGCATGATAAACTGCTAGATAGGCATATTTTTATGTATCTTGCTATGTCCCCTGAGGACTTGATGATCTCTTCAGGTTAGTGATTGCATGGAGTTAGCTAGTAGTTCTGGACGACAGATGTGATGATACGCTTGCGGGATTCAGGTATCGTTATTACGTTTGTTATTCTTTCGTGCTTTAAATTCCTTATCATGAGATATCTTGCTTATTGATTCAGTTTAGAGACTCTTGTTATATTCCTTGGAGTCTCATCGGACATATATGCTAGTGGGCTGCAGATCACGACCCATAGTTGTTCATTCATGCTTATATTACTTTTGTGGATTTGAGATATAGATTGCAATGCCATGATTTGGCATAATACCCTAGCCGTGACTGCGAGGTTGGAGTCCGCTTGATGCGCAGCTGGCTTGCTCACGCTCTCGCATCCGAAAAGTGGGTGCGGGTCATGACAAGTTTTTTTAGTGGCCCATGCAGGTCAGAGCATATCGTATCGGTTACATAACTGTACTAGTACGAGCCTGCGACTATGACTAAACTATTAGAAATCTCAATCCACTCTGCCTTAGAAATTCTTCTAGAAATTTTTCTACGTCCTTGAAATATCATATTTGTTCTCGATTATTCTTCCTTGCTTTCCAAACCATTGATTTTCGTCTCCTTCTATTTCTGGGTGACGAACGATCGTTCTGTTTAGAGTCTATAAGAAATTCTTAAATTATAGTATAATATTGCTTGACTATTGAATATTTGGTTGTTTATAGATATGAGAGATTATAGATGCCATACGTCCTAGATATCTGTTGGTAGAATTGTTGGCAACTAGTTAGAAGATTACAAGATTTTAGTGACCGTATTTTGAGGAGTAGTGTGACCAAAGGTGGGTAGAAGTCCTCAAGTATTCATAGTTATGAAATGACTAGAGAAGGTCATAAAATAATTTTTGAGAAATTAAATTTGAGGAGATTAAGGTAATAGTATACTTTGATTTTTAGGGAATAGTTATGAATTAGAATTTCGAGGACGAAATTTTTCTAAGGTGGGTAGATTTGTAAGCCCACTTCCCAAAATTTTAATTTTTTTAATTTTATTTGTTTATGATTAATTTTATGGTCATTGTGAGTCATACCAAAGCTTGTAGGTGGGATATGACCATATTAATATCATATGACCTCTAGATAGCTTATATATGTATTATTTAGCAATTTTATATTTTTCTACAATTTTTTGGATATTTTTAGGTATTTAATATTTAAGGTTTTATTATTTTTAAGGACTTTCATGATTTACTGTAAGGTCATACGGGGGTATTTTTGGACCAAATATTTTTATTTAGGCTCTAAATGACTAAAAATATTTTCTAGAATTTTTAGAATTTTTTGGATTTATTTAGAATTTTTAGGAATTTTTATATAATTAAAACCTATATAAATTATATTTTATAGGCTTTGGGAATTTACTGTGATGTTACACGATGATATTTTGTGTTAAAATATTTTATTTATATTCTAGACACTTAGAACTATTTTCTAGAATTTTCAAGAATTTTTCTGGATTTTTCTGCAATTTATTTTGATTTATTTGGATTTAAAATGATTTTTAAATAATTTTCTGAATTAAATAAATAAATATCCAGAAATCCACCCGAGGGGCCCACCTGTCGGCGCCAACTGCTACAGTGACCGCCTCTCTCTCTCCTATATATATATTATTATATTCGCCCACCCTAATTAAATTCCAGCAGCCTTTTGTGGGAGAACTCATCTAGGGTTTCCGACTTCCCGAAGCGAATTTTGCCAACTCCGACGTGCTTTTCGTGCACCATCTTTTTGTTGGATTTGTATCGAGGTAAGCTTTCTGATTATGTAATTTATTTTCATAGATATTATTCCTAAATTTTTGGAAAATTCGTAGAGTGTCGGTTGTCCGAAACTTGACACGTTTCGGTGTTTTCGAGATTCCGGGATGATCGAAAATCGAAATCATGAACCGTTTGAAGTTTCGGAAAGCCAACACAGAGCTCTACGACATATATATTTTTCCAGAAATTAGTTCATTCTTATAGTATTTAAGTTTTCTGTTGAACTCAGAATTGATCGGTTGATCCCCGTTTTGGTCACGATTAGCCATAACGGCGATATCTTTTGACCAAAACGTGATTTTGTGGCACGGTTGATTCCAGCGCACTCGTGGCACTGAAATCTACCAAGGTGCACTTTCAAAATCTAGAGTTCACAGCGTTTGACTAGATAGTCAATGGCACATCTCGATTTGCGTGCCATAGTTTCTAAAATTAGAAACACGACTTTTGATGGCCAAACTTGCATGTTTAGATTATATTCGGACTATTATTCGGTTAAATTAGGTTTTTAAGCAAATTATTCCAGAATTAATTATTATTAGATTAGTAACCCAACTAGCCACTATTCTATGAATTTAGAACTAGAATATTAGAATTAATTTATAGTTTTCGTGCACGGTTTATGGTGCGATATTTGTTATAGGTTGACAACTCCTAGATCGGCATCCCCTCATCCTCTACTTGTGACTATGTTTTGTGCAAGGACCACATGCAAGTATACCTTACCTCCCTCTACAGTTTATTTACATGCATATTTCTATTATTATATAGTTTTACTAGTTGATTATTTACATGAGATTTGTATATTATGCATGCTAGTATAGATATAGTTCTTGTTCATAGTTAATTTTGTAGTTCATATTGGATTAGTTTTCTCGTGTATCGTGATTGGGTCGTGTCGTGTCATCACCTGTACTTGGACTGAGTCGTATCGTGTCATAGGATGAATAAGTCTTAATAGAACTACTATACCTTGAATTCTTGAAGCTAACCTGCGAGTCCACACTAGTGGCGAGGGTTAGTAGTTATCTATATCTTGATTCTTGAAGCTAACCTGCGAGTCTACACTAGGGGCGAGGGTTAGTAGATATCTGTCCGCACCTGCGAGTCTACACTAGGGACGAGGGTTAGTAGTTATCTGTTCCGCAACTGCGAGTCAACATTAGGGGCGAGGGTATTTTCTTTAAGCTAACCTGCGAGTCCACACTAGGGGCGAGAGTTTGAGTATTCTATTGGTTATCCGTTGACATCGTGACATCGTGTTCTCTTGTTCTCCTCCAGCAGTTTGTTTATGCATAGTGGTTATTCCAGTCGTGTATAGTCGTGTTTTCATGTTGATTGGTCTTTTTCCGTTTATTTCCTGTATTTTCTTTATTGCATGATAAACTGCTAGATAGGCATGTTTTTATGTATCTTGCTATGTTCTCTGAGGATCTGATGATCTCTTTAGGTTAGTGATTGCATGGAGTTAGCTAGTAGTTCTGGACGGCAGATGTGATGATACGCTTACGGGATTCAGGTATCGTTATTACGTTTGTTATCCTTTCGTGCTTTACATTCCTTATCATGAGATATCTTGCTTATTGATTCAGTTTAGAGACTCTTGTTATATTCTTTGGAGTCTCATCGGACATATATGCTAGTGGGCTGCAGACTACGACCCATAGTTATTCATTTATGCTTATATTACTTTTGTGGATTTGAGATATGGATTGCAATGCCATGATTTGGCAGTATATCCTAGCCATGACAGCGTTTATGCATTCGAGTCGGGCTGGAGTCTGCTTGATGCGTAGCTGGCTTGCTCACGCTCTCGCATCCGAAAAGCGGGTACGGGTCGTGACAATTCGACCTCCCATTATTCTTCCTCTGCGTCGAGACCTGTCGTCCACAAGCATTGTTGTCGTGCCTCACTGAAGAGCGAAGACACGAGTGTTTGACCCGATCGTGTCTACCGCCTCAACATCACATATTATCGACCACCAACAATGGCTACCATCGCAAATTCGTGTCCACAACAAATCTGACCGTGTTCACCGTGTCAGTCAGGTCCGACTGTGAAACCCATAATTTTTAGATAATTATTTGAAAATTTAATTAGCTAATTAATTATTAGTTGTTAATTTGCATTTTTTTAGAAAAATTATTAAATCTGGAAATTTTATCAAAACATGTAATTTTCTAATTAATATCATGTTTTAGTTAGATTAAATTATTATTTTTCAAGAATATATATTTTTGGACTTTTGTTTGTCAGCCAGACCCGAACCCAACTGGAACCATAAAACATTTTTAGAGTTGTAAAATGTTAAATTATAATAATTATATTAGTTGTCATTTTTAGCCATTTGTTAGAAACCCAAGTCTCTGAAAATTTGGCCCATTGGATTTAAACTCATTTAAAAGCTTTAGCTTTCTACCCATAAACCATTTTTTAACCCATTAAAGTTTATGTTATCAACTTGGACCATGACTCTAGGCCCAAACTAAATAGTTGTAGCCCTTTAACCCATTAGCTAAAAACCATTCTTTAACTTTAGGGAGAGTTATAACTCTCATTCTCTGTTGGGTTCTCATCTACTGAGAACCGAAGCTTTTCGATTGGCCGAGCCCTTACCTCCCGAAAATTGGCGACCCTTCCTCTTCCGGCCGTTCACCCCTTCGGATCCGGTAACCCCCGCTCATCTCCTATATAATCCCCTTTCCTTTTACCAACCCCATCACCCTCTTCTTTTCCCAATTTCTTGTCCTAATCCCTAGCCCTAACCGGAGTTTCCCCGACCCGGCGACCGATTTCCCCCGACCCGCGCGGCTCCCCTGCGCGGCCCTCCTCCCGGCCGACCCCGAGTCCGGCGCACCCCTCGCCGCCGGTCCCCGCAGGCCCAGGCGCCGCCCCAGGCCGCGCCCTGTCCGGCGACCTTCCTGGCCGCGCCCGGCCTCCCGCGCCCCTCCTCGGCTCCGCCCGCGAGTCTCCAGGCCGATCCCGACCAGGGCCACCCTCTGCGTGGTTTTTTCGGCGCTGTCCCTCCGGGCCAGAGCTTCCCGAGCTCCGCGACGCTTCTCCGAGTTTCTGACCCCTCTTCTGGAATCTTTCCCGTTCTCTGGTGCTGTTCCGCGGAACCCCGCTGTTGTCTTTTTCCAAACTCGGGTGCTGTACACGCAGCCGAACTCCGACGAGGCGTGTTCCGAGTCCGAGGCAACCCTTCGGATTCCGTCAACTTGGGTAATCTCTGGTAATCACAGTAGTTTGTCCCCTGTCATAGTCTATGATGATTTTGGTCCGCGAATTTCTTCGAAAATTCGGTTTTTCGATTACGTGTTTGGCTCCGGAGATTTTCGGAACCTGTGTTGCTCTTCGGTTTTAGTATTCTGATGTTTGGGGATTTTTCGGGAAACTTTCGGAAAAGTTTCCAACGGTTGGGATTATTCTGAAATTTTTGGAAATGTTTTGGGATGGTTTTCGGGAGTTCTGAATTGGTTCGGGTTCTCCGAATAAATATCGGAAATGATTTATGGATGTGTTTATATATATATTTGGGTTCCCCTGGTTTGGGATTATTTGTAGGAAATTATGGCGCACTTTTCCAGTTTTTGGGTTGACCAAAAATAGAGGAAATGCTGCCGAAATTTCCATAAAATTTAGTTATATTTTAAAATGATTTTAAATGATTTTCGAAAAATATTAATATTTTGGATTTCGGGCGACGACCGTATTGGTCAATGGGCCCTGGCTTAGTGCAAACGAAACCGGCTTCGCTGGACGTTGAGGCATTAACCTATATGAAGATTGGACCAATATTTGAGACTCATTAATATTTAATTTATTTTTATTATTATTTAATTTATTCATAATTAAATTGTAGGAAGATTTTAGAACTAACATCTGTTTCGTCTTATTTCAATTTTTGTAAATAAATTGTAATGGGCATAAGCCCAGCCTGTCTATTTTCTCTGTGACCTGTAATTTTGTAGCATAGGTTTTCTATTGTTTTCTGGTTTTGCGAGTTATTTTTAGCGTACGCATAAATCAAAAATAAATAATTATTTTGATATAGAAAATTAATAAAGTTTTCTCACATTAAAATTTACTAGTTTGTAATATTTAAAAA
>JANAVB010003200.1:7055610-7058110 GCA_029216955.1 Iris pallida
CAAAATGGTCCGTATCCATATCTTGGGTCGACCAGTTTGGGTCAAACTGGCGTCTCCAATACAAGTTGGAATTAAATATGACTCGGTGGGGTAATTCGAGATTGGGTCAATTGTCCGAAAAATTATGCGATAAAAATGAAGCACAAGAGAGTGTGTCTGAGTGGGACACGAAGGTCATGGACGGAGAGTGTCTCGAGTAGATCACGCATGATAAGTTGGATTGGAGAAAATGACTAGTCTTGTGCTTCTAAATTGAAAGTCACGATAACGTGTCGATAATGATCAAAATAAAAGTGGAAATTTAATAATAATTCAAATGGCCTAATTTGACCCGAAAGTTCTGCGATACAAATAGAGCACAAGGGAACAACTTTGGGTGGGACATGATATATCAACAGGAAGATAAATTTGTTTAGATCAAAAATCATAAAGAGCATTTCGAGGGAATGACATCTCTGGCGCTCCAAAAATTAAAGTCACCAATAATATATTTAATTATCAAAACTAAATATAATAAAATATTTATCGAAAATAACTCATTTAAAAATTTAAAATAATCCTAAAAATCCAGAGGGCTTACAATCTATCCACCTTACAGAATTTCGTCCTCGAAATTAGACACATAATATATAACAACACATGAATATACTAATTAAATAATCAATGTAAAACATACCCTTTTCTGGCAGAACTGGTGTCGAGACTAACTGCTGATCCATGTCCCGACGCCATGGACATCTCCTAACATGATGTTGCTTCGATCCACACTTCAAGCACAACCGTAACCTCTTTCTGCACTCCTTCCGAATGTGCCCCTTCTTGTTGCAAAAGTGACAAGTCTTGAACTCCTTCGCCTGGCACGGAACGGCTCTCTACTGGATGTGCTCTCTTGAATGCCTGATCGGTCCTCCATGTTGTCCTCCAGCTAGTACGTCAGTGGTAGCAGGGTACCTCTGAATCAATGGATCCTGGCTGATGGCCTCCTGGACTCTGTCTTCTTCTAACGCCTCTGCATACGAGTTCCTCGCCTGAGTGCGTCTGAACTCCGCATCATGCTCGTCTACAGTCACGTTCCTTTGGTGAGTTGGTGCAGGCTGCGGTGCATGTATCCTTTCTAGGATCTTCGTCATACTCTGCATCAAAGCTTCGATCTGTTGCCACTGTGCTTGCATCATCATCTGAAAGAACTGGAACATCTCCTGCTGAGCTATCGGGGGAGCAAGTGGCACGCACGGCATCTGAGGTAGAAAAGAAGGCGGAGGAGGCAAAGGAATCTCCTGCTGGATCGGTGCCGATGAAGTCTGACCCTCCTGGTGAGTTGGTGCAGGCTGCGGTGCAAACCCCGCATGGATGGATGGAGTCATCGGGACGGCCTAAACTCGTCCGGAAGTCTGAGTGTCCGTAGGATCTGGAGTCCTATCATCGTTGGGCGAGGTGTCGGATGCCTGGGCAACGCCATAAGTCGCGCGTCCATCGTGCAAATACATCTCTCTGAAAGAGACAAAACTTCCATAAGATAGGTGCAGAAAACAAGCAGGATGCTAAATTTCAATCTTAAGATTTAAGAAGCGGAAGTCAAGGCGATAATCAAATTATGGATGAGATCCTACATTTCATAGTTCTAATTGCTGGCTCGCGTCGGTTTTACCCTAAGCAAAGTACAGAGACCTGCATGGGCTACCACTAAAACCATGTCACGCCCCGCTCCCAAAACATATGGGATTAGGACATAACCTGGCTAGCTGATACGACCTAGAGTGAGATGCCCAATTTAATGGACTCACTTAGGCGTACTACGCTGTAAAAAAATAACTATACTACACAGGCAAGTGGTAACATCTAAATCTCATCCACAGGAACAAAGAAAGTAATACTGAAATATAAAACTAGAAATAACATGGAGTCTGAAATAAATACAACTGAATAGTCTGGTGGGTACAAGCCCACGGAGTACAACACTGAATGAAAATACTGAAAGTAGAAAGATAACTAGTCATGAGCATCGACTAACTAGATAATGATGCTCATAACCTAAACAACACCATACCATGTGTCAAGAAAACTCCTCAGGAAGCACCTCGTCGTCTTCTGCAGCAAGTCCTATCTCAAGTCCAGGTTCGCACCCAGTCAACTGCAAATGCTCGTCTAAATTTGGAAAGCAACCAGGTCCTCAGAGGACATAGCAAGATACAGAGTAAACATGCCATAAAGTAATACTGGATAACTGAAAAGGATGAACTAACCAGCTAAGTGAATGCACTTTGAAGACAACCCTAGTACGTATGGGTGGGTAATAAGGCTTTGGCGTCGAAGCACGGGCCGACGTCGGAACACGAGCCGAGGTCCCACTCATCCGGGCAACACTGAGCGACTTGGCCCTTTCTCAGATATTTTTGCTGTCCCATACGTCTATTAATTGTCTTCCCCTATCCCCCGGAATGCACAAGTCGTATCCACCACTTGATCATTCCGACTCTCAATGCAAGGTCACAATTACTAG
>JANAVB010003200.1:7063110-7188110 GCA_029216955.1 Iris pallida
AATAGCAGTCGCACACTTCATGTGCGGGGTGCCGGATCTTATTCTTGCCTAATAGCAGTCGTACATTTCATGTACGGGGTATCGGATTTACCCTTAGCCGTTTACATATCGAAGTAGTATTTCAACTCACTAGATCGATACAGTTTCTGGTTCTACAGTATACATTGCTAGTTACATGTCTACTCTGTTTTAACACTCACTTGTCATTTTCACCATGCTTAGTTTTTGCCATGATTCTATGCTTATCTTTTCATCGTGTATTTCATTATTATTTACAGATTTATGGATTTCGTCATTTATTGAATCTGTTGTGAGAATGTGCTCGCTCCATTCCTGACTGGAAACCAATAATTTTCAGGTTTAGCCGTGATCACTCTTAGCACTGGGAAGGCATGGGTATGCTGAGGTCAACCTAGATAGTTGAATTAGCTGTCTTTTCTATTTGTGAGACATTGTATTTTGTAGCAAATGTGAAGTTGTTAAACCTTGTAATTTGTAAAATTGATTTAGTAATGTGAATGAGCAATATATGTTACATTTTGTGATTTTGAGCATCTTGGCCGTGACAGCGTTCTACCGTCGACTCTGCGGCGTAGGTTGGCTTGGACACGTATCGTATCTGAAAAACGGGTGCGGGTCATGACAAGTTTTGGAGGCATTACTTGTACGAAGATCAGGTAGAGATTTTCATCGACCAAAAGAGTCTTAAGTATGTGTTTACCCAGAAGGATCTTAATATGCGTCGGAGAAGGTGGCTAGAGCTATTGGTAGATTATGACATTAACCTGCAGTATCATCCTGGGAAGGCTAACGTTGTTGTAGATACATTGAGTAGAAGAGCAGGAGCTTATTTTTTAATAGCACAACCAGAGTTATTAGCGGATCTTCAAAAAATAGGAATCGAGATTGTTCTTCCTACTAATGTGGCATTGATGGCCAGTATACAAGTTCAGTCCAGTAAGTGGAGAGAATCAAGATAGCACAGTCATAAGATTCTAAGCTTCAACGGCTTAGGACAGAATGTGAAGCAGGACAAAGAGCAGCGTTATGCATTCACGAAGATGGCACGTTTCGACATGGAAGGCATCTTCGTGTACCCAATGGTGACATCAGTGTCACCCTCATTTCTCGTATTTCTCGTATTTCGTATTTATACTCGTATCTGGATTTTGGCATGTATTTTTATTTTTTTCTCAACTGGTGGAATTTCGATATTTCTCGTATTTTGGGTTTTGTCATGGCTCGGTTTTAATTGGTTTGGGTTGGTTTGGTTTGGTTTAATGTGTATTGGAATACCTTAGCCTATGCTACCCCTCAACCCACAACAACTCCCCCTCTTTATATCCCCACCTACCACTCTCTCTCCTCATAACCACCATTAATTTTCTTCTTCTTCTTCTTCTCCTTCCTCCACAACTCTCCTAACCCTAGGCAAGTGCACCTTGCCACCACATGAGAACCCTCTTTTATTTGTCCATTTGCTAGATTAGGACATGGTGATCAACATTAGAACTTGGTGTTTTGTTATTTGAAGTCTCCTTTGCTCTAGATCTAAGTTATTTCTATTTTCGAATTTTGCATGGTTTGATCTCTTTAAGTTGGATTTTTATGGGTTTTTGATGTTTCCATGTGGTAGAGCATTCAGTTTCACTCCAGTTGGAACTTCGGAAATCCGGATTTGGAGTTCGGATGACCAAGTTCTGAACTTTTGAAGCTTGGGTTCTACCATGGTGTTCTTGCTGTTTGGAGAAGACAGTGAGCAGTGTGCAGAGCTGTTTAGCTTACGCACACTGAGCTGCGCGCGCTCTTTAGCGAGCGTACGCAGACTTAGGTACGCTTCCTGTTGGAAGCGTGTCCCTTGAGCGTGCGTGACTTTTCACCTACGCTGCTCTCTGTAGCGTGCGTGACTTATCACCTACGCTGCTCTCTGTAGCGTGCGTGACTTTTCACCCACGCTGTTCTCTTAACGTGCGTGACTTTTCACCCACGCTGTTCTCTCAGCGTGCGTGACTTTTCACCTACGCTGCTCTCTGTAGAGTGCGTGACTTTTCACCCACGCTGTTCTCTCAGCGTGCGTGACTTTTCATCCACGCTGTTCTCTCAGCGTGCGTGACTTTTCACCTACGCTGCTCTCTCAGCGTGCATGACTTTTCACCTACGCTGCTCTCTTTAGCGTGCGTGACTTTTCACCTACGCAGCTCTCATGCGTGCGTGACTTTCGCGTACGCTGCTATCCTGAACCCCTTGCTTAACCCATTGGCTCTTGAAGTTTTGGTCTTATTTCTTTAAGCTTGGCTTTTCTATAGTCCTGTATATTGATATTTTATTAGATATTTTACGCCTTTTGTCATGAACTTGATTTTGCTTAATATGTTTGGAATGACTATTGTACATGGCATGGTATGACAAGGAACTTGCATAACACGACAGTGACCCGTAGTGGTGCACTCCTGACATGACCAACCTGACATGATAGTGGCCCATCGTGGCGCACTCCTGACAAGTATCCTGACATGATTTATCTTGATAACTTGATAGTAGCCCGTGACGGCGCACTCCTGACTTGACATGACCTGATAACTTAGCTTGACCTGTCTTGACACCGTGGGTGAATGTGTTTGTACAAATGAACCTGTCTTGTCTTGCATCATGTCTAGGACATGAATCCCTGGTTTCCCACGGTCAGGGATTCATACTGAATATGGCTAGGATTAATAACTAGGTTGATCAAATAGTTCATGAAGAATTTCCCAGTTACCCGTTGCCCCTATGGTCCCGGCCTTATATATAAATATACTTGGGATTTGTTGCTATCCGTCGAGATGAGCGCACTTCCAGCCCGCCGTCGAGTGTGGTACCTTAGGACACATGTATCTTACTACTGTGTGTCTGCTATATTTTGCTATCTTTTCCTTTTCTTGCTGGGATCACTCAGGTAGTAACAAACAGGTAACCGGACTTGGAATTCTCATTGCATCTTGCTAGTAACTAGGTTTGTGATAACCCTAGTTAGTTAAAGTAGTAAGCCGTAATATTTGCTTGGCCGTGATTAATTGAGTGAAGTATAACCTGTCTAGTCTTGTCTTGATTCCTGCGCAAGAATTGCTACCTGTTATGATTTTCTTATATTTACCTTGCCGATAAATGGTGGGAGAAACCAAGTTCTATTCAGACGAAGGGTTACAACCTCGGTCCTTGTTTGGTTTACGGGTTGTAACCTGGTTATCTGAATAGTCCCATGGTTATCTCATCGTATATCATCCTGTCATGCTTTTCTATATGCTCTGTCTTTTATCGACTCTGCACAAGATTGTCTTTTATATTCACCTACCATACTTTTTCCTAAATTATTGTCTCTTATTATGTAATTATATTATTGTGCTAATTTGCTGGCTTTAGTTCTTATTTTGTGGCCTCCTTTGTGGCACTTGCTCTTTCTGGGGTCTGATCCAGCTGGTTTTGTATGGCCAGATACCGGAGCAGCAGCAAAGGATCTACCTGCTTTCCAGCCAGATGGTGACCACTAGAGGGAATCCTGGCAACGAGTGGGTTTCTTTTGTTCTCCCACTGTAATTGTACATTATTCTTTTGAGGCGTTTAGCCGTCGAGCAAGTATTAGCTCGTTTGCAACTTTATTTACTGTCTACCTACGGGCTGTAATCATGATTGGCAACTCGAGGTTGATCATGTATGACTTAACTCTTGCTAGTCCTTATATTTTATACGACTAGCTTCATGATCATCTGGATATGTAATGTTTGGGACGCCTTACAATTGTATATTTAGTGATATGATATCTTGTGACTATTATTAGTTGGTTGAGATTGAGACAATAGGTTAATATATGACCTTAAGAGACTGATGGCTTGTAGATAAACCCTCATATTTCTGGACAGCCGTGACCGTATAGTAAGATGGATTCCATTTCATTATACGTAGCTGGCTGTGTCCGCCCCCGCTCTCCAGTATTCTGGTTCTGGGGCGTGACATGGTTTAAGTGGTGGCCCATGCAGGTCTTGTCAATCAAGAAATGTGAGGGTTTACCGGATAGATGTCTCAATCTGTACTCGCCTTTGATCTCCACTCGTATCTTCTTATCTCCTTGGATCCCTGACTTGATAACATGCTTGCATCATTGTTCTATCCTGGTCCTTCCTTAATATTCCTGATGTTATTGTTTCAGTAGCATCATTCCTGTTGATCAGCCAGAAGAAGTTCGGCCGGCAGACCAGCAACAGCAAGAAGATCAAGATCAGTCCTCTGCAGCCGCCTCTCGAGCCATGCCTTCTGGAGAACCAGAGCCCCCAGTCCAGCCAGTTCAGCCAGCAGGGTCAGAGGATGGGGTCTTGATAGGGCTCATCCGTGAGTTGCTTGCGTCTCAGAACCGTCGAGGTGATGCCTTGCAGCAAGCAGTACAAGATGCTATGAGCGGAATTAGTCCTCGAAGGAACAGTGCGGTCAACAATTTCAAGCGCCTGAACCCTCCCTTCTTCGATGGCAGCGAGGATGCTATTGCTGCAGATGCCTGGCTACAGGATATTGAAGTTATCTTAGAGGCAGCCAGGACCCCTGAGGCAGAGAAGGTGGCAGTGGTGCGCCTGCAGTTACTAGACCTAGCCCGCAGCTGGTGGGCTATGCAAGCAGCGAGTTTAGGTACGCCTGTCATGTGGGCGGTATTCAGTGATATGTTTCAGACCAAGTACTTTGACGCAGTGGCTAGATATGACCTGCAGATCAGGTTTAGTAATCTCAGGCAGATGAACAGGACGGTCGACGGATATGCGGTCGAGTTTTCAAGGTTGAGTCGGTTTGCTCCCACCTTGGTGGCAACCGAGCTAGACAGAGCACAGCGATTTCAGCAGGGGCTCCACTTGGAGATCATACTGGCAGTAGAGCAGTTCGAGCACAGAACTTTTGATGCCGTCTTGCGAGCAGCGAGGAGGCATGAGTACACTTCTCGAAGGATAGCGGACCGGACCGGAGATCGAAAGCGGTCTCGCGACCAGATGAACCAATCCTCAGCACCGGCCCCGGCAGCTAGGGCCCTGACCATTGGAGCTACGAGGACAGATTCGGTTGCCTCCTTACAGCATTCTGCCCCGACCTATCCCCAGCAGCAGAAGCAGAAGCGGCCTTTCGCAACCGGTTATTCTCATTGCGGGAAGCCGGGGCATGTTGTTACTGAGTGCCGCAGAGCACAGGGATTGTGCTTGGCTTGTGGTTCGCCGGACCACCTGATAGGATCTTGTCCGTTCAGAAATAGATCATCGTCGGCAGTAACTAGTCCCTCGATTATGGGACCAGCACCAGCACCAGCACCAGAACCAGCTCCAGTTCACCAACCACAGCAGCTTCCGTTTTCGGGTCCATTGCCGTCTCAGGCCCAGGCCTTCCAGCAACAGAGGCCTCAGCAGTTCGCCCTGGCCCAGGCCCAGATCCAGAATCGGCAGAGAGGTATCTGTGTCCTATTATCTTGCTTTTCGCCGTCGTTATGCGGGACACGTGTCATGTTTCATGTGTCCTAATTACAACGGTATATCCCGGACCCGAACCATGTCCTAGATCATTCGAAAAGGTTGGTACCAATAGCCTTTAACCTTTTCGTATGAGGAAAAGCCTGTGTCCCTGTTTGACCAAGGAGAGAGACCTCAAGCGCAAGACTATCAGTTTAGTTCGTGTGGCTTGAGTTCATCGCTCCTTGGGAGAGTCAAACGTGGGAGTGTGAGGATGACATCCGATCATGATATCCCTACCTGTTTGACTTGTGAGGTATAATGTCTTCCTTATGCCTTACGTTTTCCCTTTCTTATTTGTATTGTATGATTGTATGATTGAACTGCTTAGTGTAGCTTGCCTGTGCTTAGTGTAGCTTGTCGTGGCAATCTCTAGCTCCTTGATTAAATTCCGAGGACGGAATTCTTTTAAGGTGGGTAGAGTTGTCACCCTCATTTCTCGTATTTCTCGTATTTCGTATTTATACTCGTATCTGGATTTTGGCATGTATTTTTATTTTTTTCTCAACTGGTAGAATTTCGATATTTCTCGTATTTTGGGTTTTGTCATGGCTCGGTTTTAATTGGTTTGGGTTGGTTTGGTTTGGTTTAATGTGTATTGGAATACCTTAGCCTATGCTACCCCTCA
Organism: Iris pallida; assembly: GCA_029216955.1. Classification (NCBI taxonomy): domain Eukaryota; kingdom Viridiplantae; phylum Streptophyta; class Magnoliopsida; order Asparagales; family Iridaceae; genus Iris; species Iris pallida. Next base: position 7,069,252 of record JANAVB010003200.1, read on the forward strand.
ACCCACCACAACTCCCCCTCTTTATATCCCCACCTACCACTCTCTCTCCTCATAACCACCATTAATTTCCTTTTTCTTCTTCTTCTCCTTCCTCCACAACTCTCCTAACCCTAGGCAAGTGCACCTTGCCACCACATGAGAACCCTCTTTTATTTGTCCATTTGCTAGATTAGGACATGGTGATCAACATTAGAACTTGGTATTTTGTGATTTGAAGTCTCCTTTGCTCTAGATCTAAGTTATTTCTATTTTCGAATTTTGCATGGTTTGATCTCTTTAAGTTGGATTTTTATGGGTTTTTGATGTTTCCATGTGGTAGAGCATTCAGTTTCACTCTAGTTGGAACTTAGGAAATCCGGATTTGGAGTTCGGATGACCAAGTTCAGAACTTTTGAAGCTTGGGTTCTACCATGGTGTTCTTGCTGTTTGGAGAAGACAGTGAGCAGTGTGCAGAGCTGTTTAGCTTACGCACACTGAGCTGCACGCGCTCTTTAGCGTGGGTACGCAGACTTAGGTACGCTTCCTGTTGGAAGCGTGTCCCTTGAGCGTGCGTGACTTTTCACCTACGCTGCTCTCTGTAGCGTGCGTGACTTATCACCTACGCTGCTCTCTGTAGCGTACGTGACTTATCACCTACGCTGCTCTCTGTAGCGTACGTGACTTTTCACCCACGCTGTTCTCTGTAGCGTGCGTGACTTTTCATCCACGCTGTTCTCTCAGCGTGCGTGACTTTTCACCTACGCTGCTCTCTGTAGCGTGCGTGACTTTTCACCCACGCTGTTCTCTCAGCGTGCGTGACTTTTCACCCACGCTGTTCTCTCAGCGTGCGTGACTTTTCACCTATGCTGCTCTGTCAGCGTGCGTGACTTTTCACCTACGCTGCTCTCTGTAGCGTGCGTGACTTTTCACCTACGCAGCTCTCATGCGTACGTGACTTTCGCGTACGCTGCTACCCTGAACCCCTTGCTTAACCCATTGGCTCTTGAAGTTTTGGTCTTATTTCTTTAAGCTTGGCTTTTCTATAGTCCTGTATATTGATATTCTATTAGATATTTTACGCCTTTTGTCATGAACTTGATTTTACTTAATATGTTTGGAATGACTATTGTACATGGCATGGTATGACAAGGAACTTGCATAACACGACAGTGACCCGTAGTGGTGCACTCCTGACATGACCAACCTGACATGATAGTGGCCCGTCGTGGCGCACTCCTGACAAGTATCCTGACATGATTTATCTTGATAACTTGATAGTGGCCCGTGACGGCGCACTCCTGACTTGACATGACCTGATAACTTAGCTTGACCTGTCTTGACACCGTGGGTGAATGTGTTTGTACAAATGAACCTGTCTTGTCTTGCATCATGTCTAGGACATGAATCTCTGGTTTTCCACGGTCAGGGATTCATACTGAATATGGCTAGGATTAATAACTAGGTTGATCAAATAGTTCATGGAGAATTTCCCAGTTACCCGTTGCCCCTTTGGTCCCGGCCTTATATATAAATATTCTTGGGATTTGTTGCTATCCGTCGAGATGAGCGCACTTCCAGCCCGCCGTCGAGTGTGGTACCTTAGGACACATGTATCTTACTACAGTGTGTCTGCTATATCTTGCTATCTTTTCCTTTTCTTGCTGGGATCACTCAGGTAGTAACAAACAGGTAACCGGACTTGGAATTCTCATTGCATCTTGCTAGTAACTAGGTTTGTGATAACCCTAGTTAGTTAAAGTATTAAGCCGTAGTATTTGCTTGGCCGTGATTGATTGAGTGAAGTATAACCTGTCTAGTCTTGTCTTGATTCCTGCGCAAGAATTGCTACCTGTTATAATTTTCTTATATTTACCTTGCCGATAAATGGTGGGAGAAACCAAGTTCTGTTCAGACGAAGGGTTACAACCTCGGTCCTTGTTTGGTTTACGGGTTGTAACCTGGTTATCTGAATAGTCCCATGGTTATCTCATCGTATATCATCCTGTCATGCTTTTCTATATGCTCTGTCTTTTATCGACTCTGCACAAGATTGTCTTTTATATTCACCTACCATGCTTTTTCCTAAATTATTGTCTCTTATTATGTAATTATATTATTGTGCTAATTTGCTGGCTTTAGTTCTTCTTTTGTGGCCTCCTTTGTGGCACTTACTCTTTCTGGGGTTTGACCCAACTGGTTTTGTATGGCCAGATACCGGAGCAGCAGCAAAGGATCTACCTACTTTCCAGCCAGATGGTGACCACTAGAGGGAATCCTGGCAACGAGTGGGTTTCTTTTGTTCTTCTACTGTAATTGTACATTATTCTTTTGAGGCGTTTAGCCGCCGAGCAAGTGTTAGCTCGTTTGCAACTTTATTTACTCTCTGCCTACGGGCTGTAATCATGATTGGCAACTCGAGGTTGATCATGTATGACTTAACTCTTGCTAGTCCTTACATTTTGTACGACTAGCTTCATGATCATCTGGATATGTAATGTTTGGGACGCCTTACAATTGTATATTTGGTGATCTGATATCTTGTGACTATTATTAGTTGGTTGAGATTGAGACAATAGGTTAATATATGACCTTAAGAGACTGATGGCTTGTAGATAAACCCTCATATTTCTAGACAGTCGTGACCGTATAGTGAGATGGATTCCATTTCATTATACGTAGCTGGCTGTGTCCGCCCCCGCTCTCCAGTATTCTGGTTCTGGGGCGTGACAATCAGGCAGGAGATCATGGCAGAGGCTGTCACGACCCGCACCCTGATTAGGGGCACGAGAACGTGGGTACGTCCAGCCTACGCCGCAGTATCGGCGGTAGAACGCTGTATAGGTCATCTATAACAACTAACATCTAACAATAAGACATATAAACCTGTCATCTCCGCACGGAGGTATAACATAACATCTCAACTCTATATCTCAAACACAAGTCTAGGAAAGATAAAGATAGAACATGATATGGAATCAGATGAAAGGAAGAACTGAATATATATAGAGTTATCACACCCCACAAGTAGATGTCCAACACAAATAAGTACAAGACCTGAAATATAACTAAGTCACAACTAACAATCGGAACAGTCCGATACAAAATGAAAACTGTAAACACTAGACTAGACTAGGCACCCTCTACTGAGCTAGATGCTCCTCAGGATCCTGAAGGTCACCCTCATGTGTCCCATAGAAGGTAGGACAGTCACCATCATCATCTGTAATATTTTCAACAGGCCCAGTCAGGACAGGAACGAGCACAATACATCTCACGCAGTTCATATCAGGTTGGGAAATGTAAAGCATGCATAGCGTAAGATACATAAACTGTAAAGAATATATATAAAACGAGAGAGATTTGATAACTGGAAATATCTATATATATGATAAGTAAGAACTGTAGGTAACCTGTGATTTAGAGCATGATATGGTTATATAAACGGGCTTAGGACATATACAAGATTTCACAAGATTTCACATGAATTTGTACAAGATGGGATTTGATCACATAACCATTTCCTACTCACCCTCCCCAATCAATACACAAGGATCCAGTCAAGTTACGTTACTTTGTACAAGAGGTTTTTATCATGTTTGCTCACGTGATCATGAGAGTACAAGATTGCACAAGAGTATACATGAAAGCGGTATACATGAAATACAAGATGTTCGTGAAAAGCACATGACAACTGTATCTGATGCACCCCGAGGGAGATAACATCGCATAACAAGATCCATATAGTACCAATCCATGATAATGACGTGACAGCATCATGTAAGGTAATCTAAAGCAAGAATATAAGTCCTAACAAGCATGAAAAGATCAGAGAATGTACTCGCCTGTCACCCTGTATGACTGATATGAATAGATGTCCGAACTGGTGTCACAGAGTCCTATTTAGAGTAAAACAGGTCACAACATATCCACAATGGTAAAAATAGAGTATACAATGCATACTACATGATTCTAGGTCAATCTGGTCAAAAGTCAACTCTTGGTCAACTCTAAAGTCAAACTAGTCAAAGTTAGGTCAACACTAGTCAACTAGTTAGGGTTTTAGTCAAACTAGTCAAACTAGTTGTTTTAGGTCATTCCTAGTCATTTCTAGGTTAACTAGGTTACTTTTGACCTAAGGTTGACTTTGGTCAACCCTTAGTCAACAAGGGTCAACAAGTGGGTTTAGGGTCATTAGGGTTAGCCCCTAGCCATAGGCTAATGATCCTAGGCCATAGGCCATAGTCATAGGTTTTCATATAAACCTATACCTAGTAAGTTATATATATATACATGTCTATATATATATATAGATATATACAAGTCTATCTACTACCCATTTATATATCAATATATGAATACTATATATAATACCATCACCCACATATATATATATATATATATATATATATATATATATATATATATATATATATATATATATATAATGATACTACATGAGAACTAATACAAATATATATATATATATATCATATATATATACATATATATATATATATATATATATATATATATATATATATATATATATATATATATATATATAAAACTTATATATATTATATATATATATATATAAAACTTATATATATTATATATATATAGAGAGGGAAGAAAGAGGGAGAATTAGAGTGAGAGAGAGTGAATGAGAGAGAGGGATAGAGAGAGAGAGAGTGACACACTGCTGTACACAGCAGGGGGGTTCAGTTTCCTGGAACAGGAAACCAGTCCCTAAACTATACCAATACACACACACACACCCTACATATATACATGTATATACACATGTATATACATGTATACTCACCTAAATTTCTCCTACACACACACATACATATATACATGTATATACAATATATATACACATAATTATACATATATATATACATCAAAAATCAATTTGAAATCGGATTTTGAGAACTGGAAATACAAAAATACTGTTCATACTGAACATAGAGGGGGTAAACCAAATTCGACCCCTAAACCCTAGCTAATAGTTCAATCCAATGGTTGGTAATTGTGTCCCCATACGTGTAGGTGTCGTGTGTGTCCACGGGAGTCCACCACGACACGACACGGCGTGTCCAAGTGTTTAAAAACACAAACGGGTAAGTCACAGTGTCACAGCGTCGTGCACGCGTGCACTTAGCTCTAGGACACGACACACGTGTCTAGGAGTCTCGTGCACGTGTGGGTAGGTTCGCCTAGGGTTGGTCTAGGGTTTAGGTAGCCTGTCTCGTGTCCACGTGTCCTCAGGACACGGCACGAGACGCGTATCAGTGGGGAAAATCCGCGCGTGTACAGTGCGTGTAAAATCAGTGCGCGCGCGTTTTCTTCGTGCACACACATCAAGGTCGTATGAAATTTTATGGGTGTGATGTCAGTCACTAGGGCCACGTGTCCATGAAGTTTCGTGTCAAACCATTGCGTGTCGTGTCCGCAATCGGTGTCGGGTAGCAGGACAGCGTGCACAGTCTCGTGCACGCGTGTCGAAGGGTCGTGTGCTCTACACGGGGCACGTAGAGCCTTGTGCTCGTGTCAGTGGGCTGGTGGGGAAGTTAGGTTCGTGTCTAGGTTACTGTATCGTGTCCACGACTCATGTGGACACGATAGGAAGTGTCGAACAGTGGGGTTTAAACAGTGTGCAGTGTAGTGTTTAACAGTGTGTTCGTGTCCAATTTGGACACGGACACGATACGATTTCGTGCTCAGTAAGTTAGGGTTGTGTCCTACGTGTCTAGGGCTACCCAAAAATATAATTTGTTTTATAAAAACACAACATTAAACCCTAAGTGACATTTCACCAAACACAGAATTTAGAACACAGATACGTGTCCGATACGGACACCAAACCAATCCTATTTCCTACCAAACTTAGCCTACAGTACCCTAGTATCTATATGCATGCAAATATGAAGAGAAATCACTATATTAACTAGGTTTGATAGTATTTACCTATTAGTGCAAAACCAATGGAAAAACCCAATGTAGGGGGGGGGGGAGGGGTGTGTCCACTAGCCTTGATGATGCCCCAAAGCTTGTGACCTTGTTGGCTAGCCTTCCACAGTCTCTTCTAGGTACTAGGATTCCAATGCAAAAGATTTGAGTGGATTTGGAGTTAAAATGAACAAGTTATGGGTGTTTGAAGTGGAGGGGTTCTCAAGGTTTCATGAAGTTGTAAAAATGGCTTAAATGAATGATGGGGTGTGCATATAGGATGGGGGTGTTGTTGGCTGCCATGGGGGGGTAGGGGTAGGCTATAGGGCCCCTTTCCACCTTGCAAAGCTTAGCCCCTAAGGCTTTGACTAAGGTGGTTAGATATTTAGGTTCTAAATATCTAAAAAGTGAAATATCTAGATATTTATCTAACTAGATATTTATACATAAGGCTAATATCTAATCATTAGTCTTCTAGGTTAGTGGCTAACCTCTAGATTAGGGTAAATAGGTTAGGGATCATCAAGTCACAAATCAAAAGTCCAGGAATAGTAAAATCTCACTATTCCTTCTTAATTCCTAGAAAATTACCAAAATACCCCCTTAGGCTAAAACCACTAAAATGATATTCTAAGCCTATGGTCAAGTTCTCATGGTCATGGCAACTTCTAGGTTAGAGAAAACTAGGATTTACACTAAGTTATACTAACCAAAATCACAAAGTCATAAGTCATGACTTAGCATGACTTTAGAAATGGTTTAACTACACTAATAATCACCAAAAATCATATCATGACTAAAATACTATTAATTAATAATAAAAAATAATAAATTTTCAAAAATCCCCAATTTCAGAAAACTGGGTGCTACAGAGGCTCACAGTTCGTAGTATTCAATTCATCCCGATGGTACGAATATGTATCGTGATGTCCGTCAGTATTTCTGGTGGAATGGCATGAAGAGGAAGATAGCTCGGTTTGTCTCTCGTTGTTTAGTTTGCCAACAAGTTAAAGCTGAACATCAGAGACCAGCTGGACTTCTTCAACCTTTACCAATCCCAGAATGGAAGTGGTAGCATATTCATGGATTTTGTGACTGGGTTACCTAAATCCTCAACTGGGAGAGATGCTATATGGGTTATAGTTGACCGACTCACCAAGGTAGCTCATTTTCTCCCTTTAAGGATTGGTCAGTCGATGGATCAGCTAGCAGAGATGTATCTCAGACAGATAGTCAGATTGTATGAAGTGCTAGTCAGTATCGTATCGGACAAAGATTCAAGATTTACATCGCACTTTTGGCAGAGTCTTCAAGATAGTTTGGGAACTCATCTCAAGTTTAGTTCAGCTTATCATCCGCAGACAGATGGTCAGTCAGAGCACACGACTCAAACTCATGAAGATATGTTGCGATCATGTACACTTGACTTTGGTGGTTCGTGGAAAGATCACCTACATCTAGTGGAGTTCTCCTACAATAACAGTTTTCAGGCCAGTATTCAGATGGCACCGTTTGAGACACTATATGCCAGAAAGTACAGATCACCTTTAGCCTGGGATGATGTAGACGAGAGGCAGATGCTTATTCCAGAAATGGTTACGCAGACTATCGAGGTGGTCAGACAAGTTATAGATCATCTTCGAGTTGCATAAGATCGTCAGCGTTCTCATCGGCGTCCTCTTGAGTTTTCTATTGGCGACCACATATTCCTTAGGATCTCGCCTGTAACTCCCCTTCCCGAATTCTTTTTTTTTAAAATTTATTTATTTATTTTATTTATTTGAATTTTTAAATAAATCATCTTTAAATGTATAAACGTTATTTTGCTATTTCTTGTCATTTCGAAAACTAGCTTTAAAGGTAAATGGTTTGAAAGTATTAATTCCTTGTAATAAAAATATTTTAGCTTTGAATTTTAATATTATGCATCATAAAGATATTTGTCATTATTTTGGAGCTTTCAAAGCATTGACTTCGAAAGCAGTTACAGAAAAACATAAATAGTTTTATGAATAAAAGGATTTTGTAAAAATATACTTTATGTTATTGACGACAACGGATATTATTTTAGTAATAAATTGTTTGATTTAATTGAATGGTTTAAAATCGTTGGATATTACTGAATACTATTTTAAAGTTATCACACTGATCATTAATTTATTTAGATCATCAATTGATATTATTGAATATGTTTTAAATATTATGTATATGATTTCGATAAGGTTTATTCATGTTAAGATAAGTTTATTTGATTTCAATTAATATTTCTATCATCTACTAATGGTCTTGATTAGACTAATTTATTTTAGATGTTTATTTGAATTTTAAATAAAGGGTAGACTTTATCTACTAGGAAGTCTATTCCTAATCTCTTTAGGAGTTCCCACCTATTAAAGAGAGTTGTTCTTCCAAATCCAAACAATCCTCAAAGAGTCTCATCCGTACTGCTCCCTCGATTTCGAGCCACCCGTCTGTTGGAGGACCACCGTGCCACGTCAACATCACCACCAATAACCACGCCACCAGCATAACCACGCCACCACCATAACCACGTCATCATCACCACCATCCCGACCAACCACCCTCTCCATCATCAACACCTCCACCATCACGGTCACCTTTGCCAAAACCCGGCCCTAAAAAATGAGCAACAAAAACCACAACCATCGCCATATTCTCCTCCGTCACGTCGGGCTGCGCCAGGCGACCTCATCCATGCGCCCGGTCTCGAGGGCAGCACCGCGCCCTCGCCAATGGTCAATCGAGCATGCGCCGTGCAGCCCTAGCTTCGCAGGCCCTCCTCCTCCAACATTGCGACCAGAGCAGCGCCGGCCAGCCCCGAGCTTCGCCGCACTACAGATCCGGCATCCCCACCGCCGCAAACCACAGTCGCGCCCCTGCCCTGTCGCCAGTGCTGCGAACCCGTGAGCCTCGAGCTCCGCTTCCCGCAAGCGGATCTGACCGCGTTCGTTCGAGGTCGGAACCCAGCGCCGCGTGCCCCGCTCCCGTCCCCACGAGTACCTGCCGACCAGTCGGGTGAGCGCGCCTTGGCCTCTCCACCGAGTCGGTCGCCAGCAACTGCTGGTAAGGGCTCGATCTCCTTCCCTCTCTCTGAACGCTCTCTCTCCCTCACGATTTATTTCCACGCTCTCTCTCTCTCTCTCTCTCTTTCTTCTTATGTGTATTGCTCTTTCCTTTTAATAGTTTTGTTTATTTTTCCTCTCTCCAACAAGGAAAATGGGACAGCAACAAATTCAATGTTGTTTTCCTGCTTCCTCTCTATTAGAGTTGATTTGGTACACGTGAACGAGAAGAATGATCCTATTTAATTATTATTATTATTATTATTATACAAAAGAAACACTGAGAACATAGTAAATAATTATATTATAAATTATAGTATTTGGATTAAACAGTATAATTATTATTAAGTAAATTAATATTCGTATTTTTATTAGTTTTTAGTTATAACTATATATATTAAATATTTTTCTAAAATAGCTTGTAACAAATACAGTTTGGGCCTTGGGCATTAAATCCAACAATTGTAATGTTTTATTTCTCTTTAAGTAGACTTAAGGCTTACTAATAGATTACTAAGTTCTTTGGGACCGGGCTTCAAGGCCCAGGGAACAAATGAACTAGACTAGAAGTTACTTATTGACTTGGGTCGAATGTTTCTTTTAATTAAATTTTAATATTTGGGTTTTAAAATATATATACATTTTCTAAATATTTTTGAAAAGGAATAAATAATAAATCGGGCCTTTATGGCTATGGTCTCAAAGCCCATGAGATATACTAGAGTATTTGACTTAAAAAAAAGTATTTTGGCTTATATATATATATATATATATATATATATATATATATATATATATATATATATATATATATATATATATATATATATATATATATATATATATATTCCTACTAAGTTCCTATAAATAGATTTATAAAAACTACGAATATAAATATTATTTCTTAGGTTTGTTTTAGCTAAAAGTATTTGACTAGTAAAAATAATTTCTAATATTATAAATAGTTTTCCAAAATAGTTATATATATTTATTACGTAAATTATTTCAATTATAAGTCATTGACCGTGACTAATCGTGTTTTCCATTTTTTTTTCGATTCCTACATATCTGTCCTAGCCAACTGGACTATTCTGAACCCGATGGGACTATCGATTTCACCAGCTAAGGACCCCAGGCGAGTACTGTTCATGTCTTGTTTCTAGTATTGTTAATTACTATAATTGCATGATTAGTGATACATATTTGATTCTTGACACATTCAGCACACATGTTAGTGTCATATGGATTCTTGTCATGATACCATATTTTATTTTACCGTGTTTCGTAATTTATTGTCGTGACTAATCCATGTGTAGTAGTCGGATGGGAAAGTACGTACTAAGTAGATATGTGATCAACCCCGTAGACCGTGTTTTATTTCATGCAATGTAGACCGTGTAGCCCGTGTTTTATTTCATACAATGTAGACCGTGCAGCCCGTGTTTTATTTCATGCAATGTAGACCGTGTAGTCCGTGTTTTATTTCATGCAATGTAGACCGTGTAGCCCGTGCGGTTGTCACTCCCCGATCCTGGAATACGTATTTTAATACGTAAACCGATAAATTGTATTTACCTTGTATTTATACGATATTTATTATGCTGTATTTCTTCATGCACTTCCCAAAAATATTCGACAAAATATTATTTCGTAATTTATTTTCTGCATTTGGGCCTACAGTTTTGGCTCATTTGGGTAACCTATTCTTGGTTCACCAATGGTTCATCATGAACCCTTTGGTTCATCATGAACCCTTGGGTTCAAGATTCTATATATATAACTCATCTCATTCTCTCTCCTCTCATTTATTTCCTTTCATTTATTTCCTCCACCAACCAAGGCAAGTGCCAACTTGCTCAAGAGATGGATCCATAAATTTTGTTCATGTTTTCTTACAAAATTATTTGTCAAAATGTGCTCTTCTCCTCATTTTATACTAGTTTAGAACTTGAAATTTTCCATTTTGAAGCTTTAATTTTTGTAGATCTAAGTTCTAACCATTTTCGGATCTTCTTGGTTTTGATCTAGCAAATTTCATTATTTTCAAGTTTTGAGTATTCCATGTTGTAGAGAATTTTATTCTACCCAATTTTGACCTTTGAAAAGTTGGATTTGGACTTATTTTGACCAAGTTATGGACTTTTGAAGCTTTGGGTTCAAACCATGGAGTTCTTGCTGATTTGGAGAAGACAGTGAGCAGTGTGCGCGAGCTTTCTAGCTTGCGCCACTGAGCTGCGCGCGCTCTTTAGCACAGCGCAGTCTGATTCATACGCTGCCTTTTGGAGGCGTATGTCTTGCATACGCTGCCTTGAAGAGGAGTCGTATGGACCTCATACGTTGTCTTGAAGAGGAGTCGTATGGACCTCATACGCTGCCTTGAGGAGGAGTCGTATGGAGTACATACGCTGCCTTTTGGAGGCGTATGTCTTGCATACGCTGACTTGAACGTAGCCTGACTTGAGCGCAGCCTGACTTGAGCATAGCCTGACTTGAGCGCAGCCTGACTTGAGCGTAGCCTGACTTGAGCGCAGCCTGACTTGAGCGTAGCCTGACTTAAGTGCAGCCTGACTTGAGCGTAGCCTGACTTGAGCGCAGCCTGACTTGAGCGCAGCTTGACTTGAGCGCAGCCTGACTTGAGCGTAGCCTGACTTGAGCGTAGCTTGACTTGAGCGCAGTTCGACTCAAGCGCAGTCTGACCTTGATCCCTGCGCGCTCTGATCCCTGCGCGCACTTGACCCCAGCGCGCTCTGACCTGGACTCCCCTATACCTTATATTTTTATATGTATATATTATATATTGCATATATATATGTAAATGTTTGTGTATGCTATATATCCTTACGCCTTTTGTCCTGAGCATGATATGAGCACTAATGTGACCCCGGTGAACAAAGTGTTCCTACCTGATACTTGTACTGAATGTCCCAGTTCTAGTTCATGCTCGACAAATGACTCGTAACTCCACGTGTCATATTTGCAATGATGCATTACACTAAGGAGGGTAGAACATGTTGACATACTGATTGACATGGATCCTCTCTTGGGGTACTCGTACTTGAGTACGACTTTTAGGAGGATAATCATGCAGGCCACAGCATGTGAGTCCAAGATTTCACCTAGGGTTAAACTAGGCAACTAAATATACTAGATGCATGGGGAAGGCAGAATCCCGAGATCGTGTTACACCAGCCGCCTTGAGATATTGTCTTGACGCGTCGGCTGGTCTCCACGGATACTGTGTCATCTGCAACGAGCGGACGACTGTATCCGATTAATTCTTGCTATATATTATATGTTTTGGCAAGGTGGCCTTACGAGGGACCTGTGCTCAATGATATCTGTCTACGCGAACCCCTGGGTTGGCTAGCCTTGCTGGAAAGATACGATCTGAGGATTTTGAAATAACATGACGCGAGGATAACCTCGTCCTACTAGAAACTCGTAGACTTGATTGGCCGTGAAAATGACTTACTTGTATCCTATTACCTTCCGCGAATAACTGAGGGAAGCGGACTATTATGATACGTGATCCAACCCATGTTCTTGTTTGATTGTTGGGTTGGTTATCGTACTATGACAGGCTGTGGACCGAAGTTATGAACGGAAGACTTATTCTGGTTGTGAAGTGTCACTTCTGTGAATGACTGAGAAACATGGTCTATCATGGTACATGATCCAACCCATGTTCTTGTTTGATTGTTGGGTTGGTTATTGTGCGACGATAGGCTATCGACCGAAGTCACGATCAGGAGATTTTATTGTTTCTACCTTTTAACTTATGTAAAAGTTATAGAGTACGACACGTCCCGACTCCATGCGGCACCTTTTGTCCTTGTTTGGTTGTAAGGGTGCCATATGGGTTCGAGGATGTTGCGCTACCCTATAATAGTAGCATAAGTATCACTATTATCAGTCATTCTATTAACTGGGTTTTTAATCTGAACTCTTGTGCCCATTTGGCGGTACTTGCTATTCGGGGCTGACCCCGCTGGTTTTGTTTGGCCAGATCTCGTAGCAGAGCCAGAGGACACGATCTTCTTCCCTGACATCCATGGTGCATACTAGGAGCATAGCGGTTCGGGCACTCGAGTGGGTTTCTTCTCCACCACTCCTGCTTATACTTTGTGCGGCGTTTAGCCACCGGCACCTGTTAGCCGGATTACTTGATATTTTGTGTCAGTACAGAATTGTAAATAAACAGACTGCAGTTGTGTATAATTTTGTACTCCTGACTCTCTGAGATAGCTAAATTATAAAGCTAGTCTCTCATGATCATTTTGATGAAGCATCGGGGACGCCTTACTGCTTTATCTTTAATGTTCATTTATTTGCTGATGTGACTTGATTGATTGAGACATAGAACCCTGTGGGACCATAGGAGACTTGATTGTAGCATATACCCCCTAGTCTCTCAACAGCCACGATCGCCGTATGATGTTACGTACCTCATATGGAGTAGCTGGCCTAGTCCGTCTCCGTATTTCGGTACTGGGGCGTGACAAGATTTTAGTGGTGGCCCATGCAGGTCTGTTTTTCAGACTTGTGGGGTATTGCGAATTATTAGGAGTCTCAATCAAAACTTGTTTCCCTTGAAATTTTGTTTCGAATTCTCTGTCCTTGCCTTGATCTCTAACCTGACTTGCATCCTCGAAATCTTCCTCGTTCGGACTTGATAATCTTATATCTTTCTCTATAGGGGTGCTTCATTCTCAGTAGCGGGTGAGGCCCATGAGGTAGAGCAGCGAGAGCATGGCTCGACTGGGCACCAACAGGGGAGAGAACCTTCTCCAGGGCAGACACGAGCAGAAGTGGAACCAGAGGCAGTGGAGCCGCAGGTTATTGAAACTCCTGCAGCACCAGCAGCAACGGCAGTACCAGATGCCGTAGCACTCCTGGAGATCATCCGGGGGAATCTTGTCACTCACCAACAGCAACAGACTCAACAGCAGGAGCAGAACGTGTTTCTGAACCAAGGGATTCAGTTAGCTCTTGAGAGGAGTGCCGGGGCTGACTCGGGAGCATCAGGAAGGTTCCGTCGCTTGAACCTGAGGTATTTTGATGGCACGGAGGATGCCATCACTGCGGATGCATGGATTCAAGACGTCGAAGCCATTCTTGTGGCAGCCAAGGTTCCAGATGATGAGAAGGTTGATCAGGTCAAATTAGTACTTCAGGATCTTGTTCGCGACTGGTGGGCATCAGAAGAAGTTGGTATAAGACGCCCTGTTCGTTGGACCACCTTCAGTGAAAGATTCAAGGCCAAGTATTTTGGCGTAGTAGCTCGATATGAGCTCCAACAGAAGTTTATTAGTCCCAAGCAAGCAGACAAGACCGTAGATGGGTATGCAGCAGAGTTCTGCAGATTATGCCGTTTCGTACCAGCAATGGTGGCAACGGAGCCAGAGAAAGCTATGAGGTTTCAGCAGGGACTTCATTTGGAACTACTGCAGCTTGTGGAGGGACACGACTACCAGACGTTTGACGCTGTTTTGACGGCCGCTCGGAGGCACGAGCTTACCCAGCAGAGGTTGGCATCGAGGACATGAGGTCAGAAGAGGTCCCATTCTCAGGTTGGAGGAGGAATAACGCAGCGAACATCGGCATCAGCATCCGGTGTACGTATTCATGATGCAGGAGTGCCGCGGAGGACGGCCGTGTCAACTAATACAGCGCCAGTTCGGCATCAGCAGCCGAGGAACTAACAGCAGCGTCAGGGAGCACCCCAGCGCTGTACATTCTGTGGGAAGGCAGGGCACACGAGGGAGGCGTGTCGGTCATCGAATGGCTTATGCTTGAGGTATGGTAGTTCAGACCACCGTATTTCCACTTGTCCTATGATGCAGAGGCCTGGAGGGCCAGCTCAGCAGTTTCCAGCATTGCCAGCTCCGGTGGCAACCCCGAGTGGAGGGCCAGTATTAGCAGTGAGGCCCCTAGCCCAGCGTCTACCAACGCAGGCTCAGATGTTTCGCCAAGCACAGTAAGCCGGAGGCCCTCAGGGGCAGCAACAACATGGTCGAGGAAGGCCGCAACAAGGAGCTCCGCGGGGCCAGGGCCAGGCTCTCACATTATCTTTGGGAGAGGCTCTAGCGTCTAGTGACGTGGTGGCAGGTAAAATTCTCGTCACCTTATTTCCCGCTGTAGCATTATTTGATTCAGGTGCTACTCATTCATTCATCTCTGCACAATATGCTACACGGATTGGACTAGTGTTTGAGGCATTGCCGGAGAGGATGGATATACTCACCGGCAATGGGCTCGTAGAAGTGAGCAGCGTGCGCTTTTCATGTCCGGTAGAGGTGTGTGGGCATTTACTGCCCGCATCATTGATTGAATTCCCTATGGGGAATTTTGATGTTGTTCTTGGCATGGACTGGTTGAGGGACAGTCATGCGACAATTGATTATAGAGGAGGTAGGGTCATATTCAGCGTTCCTAGGATGGAACAGTTTATCTTTACTCGAACCTTGAAGAATCAGGCCGGAGGCGTCATCTCAGCAGCAGTGTCAAAGCCAGGACAGATTCCGAGAGTGGTCGAAGATTTTCTCGACGTCTTCCCTGAGGAGCTCCCCGGGATACCCCCAGTCAGAGAGGTAGAATTTAGCATTGTGTTGAACCCTGGAACGAGGCCTATTGCAGACAGAGTTTACAGAATGTCGCCGTCAGAACAGGATAAGTTGTATCAACATGAGGAGGAGTTGAAGTCTAAGGGATTCATCCGAGACAGTAAATCGCCCTGGGCCGCGCCAGTGATTCTAGTTCCCAAGAAGGATGGGTCGACGAGGATGTGCATCGACTACCGCAAGCTGAATGCAGTAACAGTGAAGAATAAGTACCCGCTACCAAGGATTGATGACCTGTTCGACCAGTTGAGCAAGGCCAGCGTCTTTTCCAAGATCGATCTTCGGTCGGGATACTATCAAGTAAGAGTCCGGGAGCAAGACATACCGAAGACAGTATTCAGATCTAGATATGGGCATTATGAGTTTTTAGTAATGTCCTTTGGACTAACCAACGCCTCCGCAGTATTCATGGATTTAATGAACCGCATCTTTCTGCCGTATTTGGATAAATTTGTGGTGGTGTTCATAGATGATATCCTTGTCTATTCCAGCAGTGAAGAGGAGCATGAGAAACATCTTAGGACTGTCTTGCAGACATTGAGGGAGCATCAACTTTATGCGAAGTTCGACAAGTGGGAATTCTGGTTAGACCACATTTCGTTCCTGGGACATGTACTTTCTGGAGCAGGAGTATCAGTGGATCCGAAGAAGATTGAGGCCGTAGAGCATTGGCCGATCCCGAGAACGGTTGCAGAAGTACGAAGTTTCTTAGGATTAGCTGGTTACTACAGAAGGTTCGTGACGGACTTTGCCAGGATCTCTGCGCCCTTAACGCGTTTGACGCACAAGGACATAGAGTTTGTTTGGTCAGCTAGCTGTCAGGCATCATTTGAAGAATTGAAGAAGAGATTGATCTCAGCCCCGATCTTGACGCTTCCAGTAGGAGCGGGAGGCTTTACAGTATATTGTGACGCATCAGAAAAGGGTCTTGGATGTGTATTGATGCAGCACGGAAAGGTGATAGCATATGTGTCTCGGCAGCTTCGAGACCATGAGAAGAATTACCCGACTCACGATTTGGAGTTAGCAGCTGTGGTGTTTTCACTCAAGTTGTGGAGGCATTATTTATACGGGGATCGGGTAGAGATCTACACTGATCATAAGAGTTTGAAATACGTATTCACGCAGCGAGATTTGAACATGAGGCAAAGAAGATGGTTAGAATTGCTAAATGATTTTGATTTAGATCTTCAGTATCATCCAGGCAAGGCGAATATTGTTGCAGATGCACTGAGTAGGAGAGACAGTGCCTTTATCTTGACCTCGCAGAAGCATATTCTAGAAGACCTTCAGAGTATGGGAATCGAAGTAGTTTTGCCAAGGGATATAGGAAGAATGACCAGTATACAGATTCAGTCAACCTTAGAAGAGAGGATAAGGGCAGCACAAGCAGGAGACCCACAGATTCAGAAATTGCGATCGGAGTGTGAATCAGGCCGTAGGAAGGAGTTAGTGATTCATGAAGATGGTACGCTCAGGTTTGGAAACAGACTCTGTGTACCGAGTGGAGACCTTCGGCAAGAAGTTATGTCCGAAGCTCATAGTTCTATTTACTCCATTCATCCAGGAGGAACGAAGATGTACCGAGATATCAGGCAGTACTTTTGGTGGAATGGCATGAAAAGAGAGATAGCGAGATTTGTATCCAAGTGTCTGGTATGTCAGCAGGTGAAAGCCGAGCAGCAGAGACCAGCAGGGTTGCTACAGCCGCTTCCTATCCCAGAATGGAAATGGGAGCACATCACGATGGATTTTGTGACCGGTTTACCTAGATCCCCGACTGGTAAGAATGCAGTCTGGGTAATAGTAGATCTACTCACGAAGGTCGCTCATTTCCTTCCCTTCCGAGTTGGACAGACTACTGAGCAGCTAGCAGAAATGTACATGAAGCAGATAGTAAGGCAGCACGGTGTTCCAGTTAGTATAGTATCAGATCAGGATACGCGGTTTACTTTCCATTTTTGGCGGAGCTTACACCAAAGTTTGGGAACCAAGTTAAGATTCAGTACTGCTTATCATCCACAAACTGACGGGCAATCAGAAAGAACCATTCAGACATTAGAAGATATGCTACTGGCGTGTACCTTGGATTTTGGCGGATCTTGGGAGGATCACCTTCATCTAGTGGAGTTCTCCTATAACAACAGCTATCAGGCTAGCATTCAGATGGCCCCGTTCGAAGCATTGTACGGAGGGAAGTGCAGGTCCCCTTTGGAATGGGACGACGTCGGAGAACGGAAGTTGTTGGGGCCAGAGATGATCACGCAGACTGTGGAGATAGTTAAGTTGGTCAGAGAGCGCCTTCGAGTTGCACAGGACCGACATCGTCATTGGACAGATCAGCATCGTAGGCCTCTAGAGTTCAGAGTTGGCGACCAAGTGTTTCTGCGAATTTCGCCTACTCGGGGTATCACCAGATTTGGAACCCGAGGAAAGCTTAGTCCAAGATACGTTGGTCCTTTTAAGATTCTCGCTCGGGTAGACGATGTGGCTTATCGACTTGCCCTTCCGTCTTCGTTAACTGGCATACATGATGTGTTTCATGTGTCCCAATTACGTGGGTATGTCCCGGATCCGAGTCATGTCCTCGATCATTCTGAGTTAGTCGTTGGTACCGACCTAACTTACGAGGAACAACCCGTGTCTATTTTGGACCGGCGAGAGAAGGTACTCAAGAATCGGACGATAAGCCTTGTCCGTGTTTCTTGGAACCATCACTCTTCGGAAGAGTCAACTTGGGAGCGCGAGGACGAGATCAGATCTCGGTATCCGCATTTGTTTGACTAATGAGGTATATTTTTTTACGCCTTATTGACACGATTCCATGCTTATCTGCACCTGCTTGTTTCGCACTTTGTGATGTATGATAATAACTGCTATGATAGTTAACTTGTATATGATAGTGCCTTGCTTGCCCTGATTTCACTATCCTGTCTTGACTGAAATTTCGAGGACGGAATTTTTCTAAGAAGGGTAGAGATGTCACTCCCCGATCCTGGAATACGTATTTTAATACGTAAACCGATAAATTGTATTTTGTTTGCAAAAACAAAAATTGAAGAACTTTATTGATACAAACTTTGTAAAAGATTACAATTTGAATTCTGGGAATGGTACAACTTTAGGAATCCATTCTAGATGACGATTGCTTTATCCCTTGGACGATGTGAACTTTGAAGACGGAGCCTCTGAAGTTGAAGACAACTCTGGAATTGAAGGCAAAAAGCCTCGGAAGTTGAAGGCAAAAGCCTCGGAAGAATGCAGCAGCACTTGGGCAAGAACTCCTGAACTCTCTGATCTCTGATTATTGATTCGTGATCCCCTTGAATGAAGACTTGAAACTCTATTTATAGAGTTCTGAGAAATAACTAACTTTTAGTTATTCTGGACTGTGCGTGATGGATTGCGCAGCAACTGGTTTGCGCAGCCATGGACTGCGCAGGCAGTTGCTGGATCATGGGTTAACTGTCTTGGATACATGGCATCATTTGATTGAAATGCGCATGATCGTGCATAGGCAGTTGCCACGAAATGATCAATTGATGGCATGAATGCCACGTGTACTTTATCATTTGTACTGGTAGAACGCACACATTGAACTGCGCAGACTTTGGTTTGCGCCGACTTCATTTGCGCAGGAAGTGAATTGCGCCGACTTGATTTGCGCAGACATGGATTGCGCTGCCAGCTGTCATCGAGCGCCGTGCTGTACTATTAAACGAACGGCCGCCTCGATCTTCGTGCTGTCAGTTGTTAGAAGATTTGATTGTGTCAGGTAATGATGATATGGCCACGTCAGCATGCACACTTGAGAGTGTGCGCAGTCCAGTCTGCGCAATCTGGATGATGCGCAATCTGATGTCTGCGCAGTTCATTTGAAAGCTGTTTTTCTTGATTTTCATGACTTTGTTAATGGGTGCAACTTGATTTTTTAGGACCTACAAGACCCCCTTCAAAGTTTTCGAAGTTTGAAGATAATCAAAGCTTCGAAATACTTTGAATTTTGATTTGAAAATCAAGTTGCACATATGATGACCTGTCTGCTGAGTATAATGCCCAAGTGGAAACAGTGGATTCTGTTGCTGACGAGAAAGAGAGGAGAGTTGCGGAGCTGTAATCAGAATCTGCCCGTCTTAAAGAAGAGCTGAGACTTGTCCAGCTTGCTCTGGAGGACGAAGCTGCACAACACCAGACTGCAGTTCAACAGCTGAATGCTCTGACTCTGGAAATGGATGAGTACGTCGCAACTCATCAAGAAGAAATCTCTCACAGAATAGTGACTATGCCATCGTTCGACGATAAGTCTGGGATGGAAGAAGCTAGGAAGCGGGTGATGGAATCTCGTGAGAAGCGGCTACAATCATTGAAGCAGCAAATGACCAACTTAATGACTCCACCAGCTTAGTAGAAAGATATCTTGTATCTTCTTGTCTTTCTTTATGATTGTAATGTCTTAAATTTTGATCAATAAAAGACATTTTGTTGTGGCTCTATTATTTATTGTATATCTTGTTCAGATACAAATAATAGAGATAGAAAATATATTCAGAGGTACAGGACATGATATATTTCTTTATTCTGGAAAATAATCATATTCAAATATATCTGCTCAGAGGTAATATGGACATGGCAAATATAATTTATTGAATATTATTATTTCAATAGACAACTTAATCGAGAATGATAAGTTGCTGATATGGATAAATGAACGAAATAAATCGTCAAAATGTGTGAACGAAGTGAATCGTCGGGATGAACGGATGAACCGTCAAATGAGTGGAATGAACGAACGAATCGTCAGATGATGGTAATGAACGGACGAACCGTCAGATGAATGTAATGAACAGATAAACCGTCGAATGGGTGGAATGAACGGACAAACCGTCAAATGGATGTAATGAACGGACGAACCGTCAGATGGTGAACGGGAGAACCGTCAAGTGGATGTGTGAACGGACGAACCGTCGAATGATGAACGGGCGAACCGTCAAGTAGATGTATGAACGGATGAACCGTCGGATGGTAGATGAATTGAATAAACGAATGAACCGTCGAATGGATGGAATGAATGGACAAACCGTCAGAACGGGCGAACCGTCAGATGATAATGAACGGGTGAACCGTCGGATTATAATGAACGGGCGAACCGTCAGATGATAATGAACGGGCGAACCGTCGGATTATAATGAACGGGCGAACCGTCAGATGATAATGAACGGGCGAACCGTCAGTTTATAATGAACGGGCGAACCGTCAGATGATAATGAACGGGCGAACCGTCAGATGAATGTGTCGCTTCGTTATTTGGAGAATTTCTGCCTATAAATAGAACAGAAATCTGAAAGGAATGATTATTTCCACTCTTCAACATAAAGATGTCGTCTGGAGATGCATCCAAGAAAGCTGAAATCGCCTCAAAGGTTGAAGCGGGCACTGAAGAACGTCCTGCCGATCCAGTCCAGCCAAAGCAGACGGAAGCAGGCGAAGGCTCGTCTGCACCCAAACTACCGCGGGATATCCTGGACTTCCTGCTTGAACCAGGAAAGACTGAAGAGGAAGAGGCCATGAGGATGGCTGCTTGCAAGTTCCTGTTGGGTTCTAGCAAGAATGTCCTTGGCTCTTTTGCTGATTATGTCTTTGATAAGGACGGCAGTGGCCCGCGCCCCAATGTTGAGAAGGATGAGAGTGACCTTCCTTGATATCATGTAACATTGTTTATGAAAATAAAAATCAAACTTTATTTATGAAATGTCTGATCATATTTACATAAAATATCCGTTACATTTATACATAGTACTTCTTGAGGAATTTGCCATTGATAGGCATCATTGTAATTCGACCGTCTAACTCTGAAAGTTGATAGGCTCTATTTGAAAAGACTTTGCTAACAATGTAAGGACCTTCCCACTTCGCGTCGAACTTGCCTTTGCTCATGTGAGTCATAGTCATAGGACGTCTGACCGCTAGAACGAGTTCTCCTTGCTGAAAGGCTCTGACTTTAACTTTGCGGTTGAAAGTCTTCGAGATGCGAGCTTGATATAACTCAATATGTTGTTGAGCCAATAGCCGCTTTTCGTCGAGCGCTTCTAATTCTTGAAGTCAAAGATGATCGTTGTTCTCTTTAGTGAGCTCATTGGTAATGACGATCCTTAAGGACGGAATTTGAAGTTCCAGGGGAAGAACTGCTTCACAACCGTATACCAGAGAGAAAAGGTGTAAAACCCGTAGGATTGCGGACCGTAGTTCGATAGGCCCATAGACATTCGCCAAGCTTTTCATTCCAATTTCGTTTGTTAGTGGATACAAACTTTTTGAGAAGCTTGATAATAGTTTTGTTGAATGCTTCGACTAAACCATTAGCGGCAGGATTGTAGGCAGTCGAAGCGACATTGTCAATCCGGTGATCATCACAGAATCTAGTGAATTTTTGGCTGATGAATTGCGGTCCGTTGTCATGAATAATTCGTCGAGGGACACCAAATCGATAAATGACATGATGTTTGACGAAGTTGATAACGCTACTGGTCTTGACTTCAGCCAAGGGTATAGCTTCAGCCCACTTGGAGAAGTAGTCTGTTATTGCTAAAATGAACCGATGTCCTCTAGAAGAAGGAGGATTAATAGGACCTATGACATCCATACCCCAAGCTTCAAAAGGCCAGGAAGCAGCTGTCGGATGTAAAAATTCCGAAGGTTGATGAATGAAGTCTGCATGGATTTGACAGGCTCGACATTTCCTTGCATATTCGATGGCATCTGATACCATAGAGGGCCAGTAATAACCCATTCTTCGAATACGATCCTGTAGTTTAGGACCGGACTGATGTGCTCCGCAAACACCATCGTGAGCTTCACGCAGTACTTGTTTTGCCTCTTCACCAGCTAAACAGCGTAGAAGAAGACCGTCATAAGTCCGTCGATAGAGAGTCTTAGTGGTTTGATTGTAGTAGAATCGTAGAGATCTTCGTCGTATACTTGTAGCCTCCTTAGGATCTTCGGGGAGTATGTCATGAACCACGAAGTCGATGAAAAGAGTTCTCCAATCTTCATTGATAACATTAATTTCAGCAAAATTACTGAACTCAATGTTACGATTGTTTTCAACACAAAACAATTCTCGATTAGAAATAACCACCACTTGTTGTCTTCGGATGGGGACAGCTAAGACTGCTGCAAGATTGGCTAAGACATCTGCTTCAGTATTGCAAGCTCGGCGTACATATTCAATAAAGAAAGCTTTGAACGATGTAGCCATGTTGATTACTGCCTCAAAATAAGGTACCAGATCTTGATGACTGACCTCGTAAGTTCCTCTAACCTGGTTGACAACCAGTTTAGAATCGCCATAAACTTCGAGATACTCGACGTTCAATTGCTTGGCTAATTGAAGACCAATGAGTAGAGCATTGTACTCTGCTACGTTGTTGGAGCAAGGCTCATCTAGAGAGTAGGCTCTTTGGATAGTTGATCCGTCTGGAGAAATAAGAACAACTCCAACTCCTGCTACAATAGCACCATTGGGTCCAATTCTGGATGCTCCATCAAAGAATAAACGCCAAGTTGGAAATTCTTCAGAGATCAAATTGACTTCTAACATCTCGTCTGGAATTTCATCGTAAAGCTTGGATGTTTCTGGTACGGGATGAGCCGCCAAGAAATCCGCCAGTGCTTGACCTTTGACAGATTTTTGAGGAACATACACCATGTCATATTGGACTAGAAGGATGGCCCATGTAGCAAGCCGAGAGTTGAGTGTGCTAGGCTTCTTCATCAGTACCCTAAGGGGATTGACTCGGGATATGACATGAATGGTTTGACCAATGATGTAATGTCTTGTCTTTTGAACAGCGAACATTAGAGCTAGACATTCTTTTTCAACCGGACTATAACGGTGTTCAGCACCAATCATAGTACGACTGAGATAGTAGATGGCCTGTTCGTGACCTTCTTTGTTCTTTTGGGCGAGTAAAGCACCCAACGAATGATCCATAGCACGGACATACATTAAGAATGGAATGCCTGAGATCGGTGGCACCAAAACTGGTGGGTTCATGAGATATTGTTTGATGTCGTCGAAAGCTTGTTGACATTCTTCAGTCCAAATAAAAGATACACCCTTCTTCATTAGCTGAATGAATGGTCTGCAACGTCCAGACAAGTTCGAAATGAATCGCCTGATGTACGCAAGTCGGCCTTGGAATCCTCGTAGCTCTTTTAGGTTGCGTGGAGGACGCATCTCTTGAATGGCTTTGATCTTCACGGGATCCACGTGTATACCCTTAGAGGTAATAACGAAGCCGAGAAATTTACCACTAGAGACACCCAAGAA
The DNA here is from genome assembly GCA_029216955.1 of Iris pallida. Taxonomy (NCBI): domain Eukaryota; kingdom Viridiplantae; phylum Streptophyta; class Magnoliopsida; order Asparagales; family Iridaceae; genus Iris; species Iris pallida. Next base: position 7,093,218 of record JANAVB010003200.1, read on the forward strand.
TGACTTGGTGGGATTCATCTTGAGCTGATGTTGACGCATGAGTTTGAAGATTGTTCTCAAATCTTGGATATGATCTTCTTTTAGGCGACTTTTGACGGCAATATCGTCAACATAGCATTCGACAGTTTTGCGAAGATGTTCTCTGAAAATGGTACTCATAGCTCGTTGGTAAGTTGCACCAGCATTCTTGAGACCAAATGGCATCACTGTGTAGCAATAGACTCCCCGAGGAGTACGAAAAGATGCGTGTTTTTCATCTTCGGAATTCATCTTGATCTGATTGTATCCAGAGAATCCATCCATAAAAGATATTCGCTCAAACCCACAAGTATTGTCAATCATGACGTCTTTCGGATATGCTTCATTAAGATCCCGAAAGTCGATGCAGACTCGAACTTTGCCAGTTTTCTTCAGGACTGGAACAACGTTGGCTACCCAATCAGGATATTGTTCTTCTCGAATAAAGCCACAAGCGATAAGCTTCTTGACTTCATCATCGATTGCGTCCATCATTTCAGGCTTGAATTGCCTTTGCTGCTGTTTGACGGGTTTAGCATTGGGAAGAATATTCAGTTTGTGAGTAGCAATCTTGGGATCTAAACCTGGCATGTCCTCGTAACTCCAAGCAAAGACGTCAATGTATTCTTTAATGAGAAGAACCAACTCTTGCTTATCTGCTTCTGGAAGATTCTTGCTAATAAAGATTGGACGAGGCGACTCGCTTTCTCCTACATCGATCTGAACTAATTGATCTTCAGTAGGAGGTTCTCTTTGTTCAAATCGGAGTACCCACTGATTATCCATATGTTGAGCCCAAGGATCTGTTTCAGAACTTTCTTCAATGTCTTCATCATATCCTTCTGGAAGCTCAGCAGAAACCATATTGGAAGATACGATTATACGATGGACTTCACCGACGCTGGTATCAGAATCCCATGACCTGGAATCAGAAGAATTAGAACGTTCTTCGCTATCAGAGTCAGAAACTGCTGGGGATAACATCGGAGGAGAAGCATATCCGAGACCTCTTTTGGTCCTGCTGTAATACATTTCTGACTTTCCATGTGGAACAGCGGTACGGAGAGGAGTTTTTCTTCCCTTACCGTAGTTGAGACCACTTTTGAAGTCGTAACCCATCTTTCGGACGATGTCTTTTGATTGTTGACTGTAACGACGGAATTGAAGATGTCCCGTGTCGTTAACTTTGCTATCATCCGTATAGCTAAATTTTTGTTCCGGTCTTTTACTAAAAAGTATTGGACGTTCACCTTTCTTGCGAGCAGGAACAATACGATATGAATCTTTTGGATGTTCACATGAAACTTCTGTTTGAAGAGATTGTACGACTCCCATTGTAAATGACTGAAAGCTATCTAACATATCCAAATAGTATTTAGTATGATAAATAACATCAGTATACTGGAAAGTAGATGCTTTTTCATTGATATGTACATCTGTATTTATATCAGGACCTTTAGCCTTAGCAGGCTTGGTCAGATTGATTACAAGAGGGGGAGAAGAAGAACATGGAGGAGGCTTGTTGCGACGAAGGTCAATAACAAGTGGCTCAGAGGAGGTGAGCTCCCTTTTTTTCTTTGTTGTGAGTTAAATCAACAACAAGAGGCTCAGAAGAAGTGAGCTGCTTTTTGTCCTTGTTACGACGTAAGTCGATAACAAGTGGCTCAGAAGAGGTGAGCTCCCTTTGATTTTGATCAGCATCAACTGATTTTTCTTGAACCGGCAAGTGAATAGCCAGTGGTTTAGAAGACTGAGGATGAGAAACACGCCCCTTGACAGGTATGATGAGAGTGTCATTGGGTACTGCTTCTTGGTCTTCTTCAGTATCCATGGCCAATACCACTTTCATAAATTCCTCCTTGTACATACGAGCATCGTTGCAATACGCTTCAACACCTTTGAAAGGATAAAGGTCTACAACTTTCTTGTGAACTTGTCCTTTATCATCAACGTATTTAAAGCATTGATGAAGAGTTGATGGAACAACATTATGTTCATGGAGAAATGGTCTTCCCAGAAGAGCGTTGTAAGAACAACCATGATTGTCAATGATATAAAAGGTCACCTTTGTGCGAAGATTGCCTATTTGGAGTTTTAGGCGAATCTTACCCAAAGGTTCACTCCTTCCTTGGTTGAATCCCAGGATAGTGGTGATTGTGCTTGAAAGACTATGCACTGGTATCTTCAATGCATCTAGCATTGTCTTTGGCATGATGCTGAGAGCAGACCCTGGATCTATCAGGATACGATCGACTTTCATCGAATCGACATATCCTGTATAGTAGAGAGGACGATCATGTCTATTATCTTCCAGTAGCATATCATCCTGAGTGAAAGTGATGTTTGGAATCAATTCCAAGACACTATGACAGTGACGGCAAGAGACTGGTTCTGATTCTGGCTTTTTGAGAAGAGTTAAGCAAGTTTCAGCCTGCATCAGAGCTTCACTTAAAGTTTCTCGAGTCTCCTTAGAAAGGCGCAAGAGCTCGAAGATTGATAGCCTAGCCGGTGTATTGGCCAGTTGAGCCAATATATCAAAATTATATGGATTTTCAAGTCCTGTAGGAGATGATTTCTTCAGAGGTTTATCAAAGCGGACTTGTTGCTTGCCTTTGTCAGCCGTCATTGGCTTGGGAGGAATGGGTACTACAACTGGTGAAGATGTAGAAGGGATCTCTTGTGCTGGGGCAGGTTCAGAAGAAGAAGCAGGATCCTCTTGACCTTCAGATTGATCTTTCAAATAGGCTTTCCCTGATCTGGTGCCTAACAGAATCTCTTCGTCAACTATGGGATCAAAAGATACCATGTTGCAAGTCTTTGTTTTGCTTTTAGAACGATCTTTCTTCTTGGAAGAAGAGGGCACCTCGAATTCTGGAGCAAGATCAGGATGGATCCACATAATTTCACCGTTGTCAAGAGACAAGGGAACAAGACCTTCATTTGGTGGAAGTGGGAGATTCTCAATCTTAAGAGTAGCTTTGGGAATTGGAATGACACCGTACTGTACCATCTGCGGAGGAAAGTCACCAAACTGGACTGAAACCATGTTTGCCGTAACAGTTTTCTCATCTTGTTGCAGAGTGACGACACCAGCATTGACAAGCTCTTGAATTTTGCCCTTGAGCACATAGCATGCTCGAGTAGGATGTCCAATGAACCTGTGATAGACACAATATTTAGGATGATCTGTCTTACCGACTTCATCAGGTTTCTTTGGGTCCGGGAGTTGAATTTTATTGCTTTTGAGTAAACACTCAAAGATGCTTGCAGTGTCATTCTCGTCGAAAGAATACTCTACTTTCGGACGAGGTTCCCTTGGTGGAGGTGCAGAAGGAGTAGGAGTGGATGTAGGCGGAGCCACATTGACAGCCAAAGATTCTTTATTTTTATTCAAATTAATGTTCAAAGTCTCTTTTGCTTTGTGGTTGTTTTGGCGGTTGCCACCACCTGAAGTCTGATGTTCATCTCGATCAGGGTTAGACATCTGTACCCCCAATTGTTTGAATTTATCAGCACTAACTTCAGCAGCTCTAGCGTTGACGATGAATGAAGGCCAATCTTGGAATTGAGTAGATCCCGTCCACATACTGATAATAGGCAAAAGATTTGCCTTACAAGTATCAATAGTGACAGCAGCTGGAGTTCCGGGAGGCATTTTTAAAGCTTCACGGCGGAACCGTTCAATAAAGCTCTCAGCAGTTTCATTATGTTTCTTCTTGATTTTGTTGAGAGCCGACATAGTCATGTCATTGAATCCTTCATAGAACCGTTCCAGGAAGATTTGTTTGAGACCTGAAAAGGAAGTGATACAACCATCGGACAAACTTCTGTACCAGTCATATGCTACGCCGGCTAAACAACCGACGAACACTCTGGTAAGAAGAGCGTCATTTGGCTGAAGCTGAACGGTCATTACCTCAAAATGATTGATGAATTGACTTGGGGAAGTACTGCCATCGAACAAAGAGATTGTTGGGATTTTGTACTTCGGTGGGAACGGGACTTCCTTCCATTCGACTGGATAGGGCTGCTTGATCCCCAATCTTTGTAAGTTGTCTTTCTCTTTGAAAGCTTCGAACTGGGTTCGCAAGAGTTTGACAGCTTCATTGGCGTCTTCAGATGATAAAGAAGGAGTAGGTTGAGTTATAGTGGTAGGAGGAGGAACAGCATTGTAAGCACTACCCCCAGCTTCTGACTGACTAGGTGTAGTTTGAACTTGTACTTGTACAGGAGGCATTTGAGAAGATACTACCCCCAGTCCAGTATTGGCAGGTACCGAAGATGCTATGATCTCTGGACTAGTAGTAGGTGCAGTTGGTGGTGTAGCATGCTGTGCTACAATGATAGAATGCATACTAGCAACCATTTCAGCTATGGTTTTTAGTTTGTCTTCAAGTGCAGCAATTCGATGTTCCTGATTTACAGAAGTTGAAGCATCTGGATCATCAGTGACAACATAAGCTGTCACTTCTCTTGGTACAATGGAAGACACCGTCTGTTCGGAGCTTTCGCTATATGCATCATAGTCTGAAGAAGAATAACCTGAAGGGTTTTGAGGAAGATTCCTTTGACCGATTGTATCTCGGCTTCGAGAACGGGTATGTTGAAACACTCCTTCGGAAGATTCCTGGAGTAATTCTAAATACCGCTGGCTTGGCTTGCGAAGACTGCCATGCTTAGAGCATCTTTTACCTCCAGTGTCTCGGGAAGTCATGTTGACAGAAGCATACAAGACTTCGTCTTCCTCTGACATAGGTTCAGATTTAGCAAAAGTCAGACGATCAAAGACAGATCATTTTGTTGTTTGACAGCAACATTGGATGATGACTTTATGATTACAATGATGATCAGATGGTTGAGATGAAGGTGTTGAGACATTGTCCCGTTTTTGTCTAAGATGTTCTCGAAGATCGGGAACAACAGCAGGACGAGAAAAATTCTGAGGGACCTGTTCTTTGATAACATTCGGAACATGATTCCGATTCTTCAAATGTTTAGTCCCTTGAGTGTACAGGGAAGTGCTCACCTCATTGGCATAAGTGTCGGGATTTTTGACCTTGGAGGTTTGTGTAACGCCCCAGTCCCAAAATACGTAGGACTAGGAACGTAGACATGCCAGCTGTATACATACGAAATACATGGACCTCGTATGTATACATAAGCTGTAAATGTAGTAATCCAAGACAACTAAATCTCATCCACAAAGATAAATAATGATATAAAGCAACTTTGAGTTTGTCATGTACACAACGGTTGGGTGGAGACAAAGTCCACTACCAACCAAATTAAATATGGAAAAATATACAAGGAAAGAATTTAGCAAATGAGAGCAAGTGACGACTCCAAGAGTAATCATCACGACGGAATAGAGCGCAAGTCATGGCCTTAGCTAGAGCACCTGCAAGTAATCACGAAAACACACACCTGGGGAAAAACCAGGTCCTCAGAGGGACGTAACAAGATACATAAAAACAATACCATGATGAACTGTAAATGATACATGATAAAGAAAAGACCACACGCTCCAACACAATGGAACCTAACCATCTAGGTGTAATATAAGTCGAAAACTATACTGGAACGTATAAATGGGTAGGAATAAAGCATAGCATCCACTAGAGGCTTTCGCATGAACTAGTATACGTCTCTGACCGTATCTGACGACGTGGTCAGGGCCGTGCAATGGATATATCCCCTAGTTCATACTTTGCATCGCTAGCAAACCTCCTGACCTTATCTGACGTCGAGGTCAGGACCGTGCAATGGATATATCCTCTAGCGACACACCCATAACAGGAAAACCATGAACCCATAACCGGGCAATCTAGAAGGCTGTGGGATAGCTCATACGTCCCAGTAGTTTTTCCCGCCCATGTATCACACAAGTCATATCCATGTCTTGGCGATCCATATCTCTATGCAAGTCGCTATCTAGACTCCGCTAATCCATAAATGAACCGGCACACGAACCGCCCGTATCGGTAGCAAGTCGAATACGTAGGTTCGTGCCGACTCTATGATCCTCACTCATGTGTCGTGTATGAGACGTGTCAACAAGTCAAAGAAGTTATGAAGCATAACTTCAACACGCCGGGAAAGTCCGCTACCACATATGGTCCACACACACACGCACACAAACAAACATCGATATACATATCGATGGCACCCAAGTCATACTTGGACATACTATTACTAATGTAAAAAAAAAACACTAGCAACATATAAATATCATGAATCAAATATAAGTACAAGATGGCAAGGTATCTTGCCTGGTAGGACGCCTGGTGTGCTGCAATGATCCAGGTGGCACGATCTGTGACTCCGGTGCAACAACTGTACAAGGTGACCTCGGATGGTGGCACGGACGGTTCCATTAGGTTCGGGACGGTCAACTTGGTTTGGTGGATATAAGGTTGTCTAGAATTGACGGGAGATTAGAAAAATGGGATGAGTCATGGACAGAAGGATAGTCGAAGTAAATAATATATATTCAAATTTAAAAAAAAAATCATCTTTGGTTAAAGACTCTAAGTTTGTTAAAATACGATTTTTGGTAGAAGTCTATATTTTTATACGTCAAAATATATCTAGATAAATATCTATAATCCAGAAATTTGTTTATGGTTAAAAATAATATTTTAAAATATACCAAGTCAATTACAATATTTATACATTTTTACAGGATAACTTTGAAAACATTTTATAACCATGATAAAAATACCAAAACCACTTATTAATAATAATAACCAAAATAATCGTAAAACTTAGCATTGTAAAAATAATAATAATAATAATAATAATAATAATAATAATAAAAATATAATAATAATAATAATAATAATAATAATAATAATAATAATAATAATAATAATAATAATAATAATATCTCTTAAACTAATATTCATACTTGTACTACTAAACCTATTTAGTGAAAAATACCATTTATTCTATAAGTCCAAGTCCATACTGGCCCAAAATTCACAATATAAATAAGCCCTAAAATTCAGAATACAGTTAAGCCCAATTTGATAGAATTTACCTCATAATTAAAGAAAATTTATACATATATCCTTTAGGCCCGTCCCAAAATTTTAGCCCATAAATAAATATATATTTTTGAAAATATTTCTCTTAAAGGCCAACTTCCCATACCACTGTGCCATTCCTCACAAGTCACAAGAAAAGAAGAAATCAAAAATCAAAACCAATATAATAAAAACTGTATTCATATGTACACCTCTTTTATTAGTCTTTACCAATAAAAATAACCAAATAAAAAAAATAATTAAAAAAACATAATAAAAACAAAATAAAGGGATAGCTCACTTTCGTGGCAGCTACTGCTGCTCTTATTTTCGTGTTGGAAAAAAGAGGGGGAGAAGTAAGGGAAGCGGGGGGAGTTCGGCGTCGGGCGGCGGAGCGCGGAGGAGAGAGGAAGTGGAGGCGGAGGTCGATGGGAAGGCGGAGCTGCGGTCGACTGGTGGTGAGCGGGGGAACGCGAGAAGGAGAGAGGTGCGGTCGGCGAGGGTCGGTGTAGAGGAGCGAAGAAGGGTTTCGGCGGCGGCGGTTCTGGTGAGGGGCGGTGAACGGCTGTCGGGCGCCGGGGACGCGCTGCCCAGGAGGCGGCCGGAGAACGGGAAAAAAGGGGGTTCCGGCGACTCGAGGGCTAGGGCAGGCGGAGGGGATCGATGGGCGGTCGGGCGGTTCCGGCGAGGGGAGCGGCGGTGGTTTGTCGTGGAGGAAGGGAGCGGTTGGTCGAGAGGGCTGACCGCGGTGGCTACGGCCGGGGAGTGCGGCGCACGCCGGCGGTTGAGGCGGAGATGGGAAAGCTGGGGTCGGACGCTGTGTCGGTCGGGCGGCGCGGAGACGCGCGGGAAGGGCGGAGGCGAAGGGAAGAAGGCGAGGCAGCGGCGGTCGGCGGATGGAGAAAAGGGTTTCCGGCGAGGTTTTCCGACGGGAGGCTGCGAGGGTGGCGTCGACCGGTCGGGCTGTTCGGCGAGCGGCGCCAGGCGGAGGACGCGGTCTACTCGCCGGGTCGGGGTCGACGGCAGGTGAGTGGTGGTCGTTTAATTTTTTGGTTTTATTCTTCTTCGGGGTTTTGAGTTGGATATGCCGACGGCGGTGGTGCGGTTGTCCGGTGATGGACGGGGAGATGGTGTTGGGGTGCCGGCCAGAACAGATGGCCGGGGCGAGTGCCTGAGTTGGTGGTTGTGGTCGGGTCTACGACCAGTGGTCGGTGGTGGCCAGGATGTCGGGATGACGGGTTGTGTTGCTGGCCAGGGTGGCAGGGGTGGTGGTTGTTAGTTTTTGTTGTTGTTGTTGTTGCGTGCAGATGGGGTTTGGCGAGTCGCCAAGTGGGGGAACGAGTTTTCCGGCTTCGTCCGATGGTGACGGGGATAGATAGGTGGTGGCCGGGCTGCCGCGGGCAGTGGTTGCGTGGATGATGGTGTGGTCGGGAAATCGATTGGGGGTGGGCTGGGTGATCTATGGTGATGACTGATGGTGGTGGCGGCGGGTTGCGGGGATGGTTGATAGTTAGGATTTTACTGTGGGCGAGGCTGTGGGAATGATACGAGCGGAGATGGGGGTTTTTAGAGTAGGAGTTGCGTCGTGTCGGGGAATGTCCCACACGACCTAGAGGAACGTCCGGAATTGTCGGGCGTGAGAAAAAATGTACATGTAAAAGAAAAAATAATTAATGGAGGGGAAGGGACACAGACACGATGCACAAGTTTTGGGTTGTGGCAATTTGTGGATGTGAGAAATTTCTGGAGGAGTACCTGCCTATTTATAGGATGTGGGAATTCCCAGTTAGATAGGATTAAGAGTAGTTTAAAACCCAAGTAGATAATTTACCATTTAATTTAAAATCATTTAAATCCAAATCTAAATATAAATCCAATACAAATAAATTTTGAATCTAATTATATCCCTATAGTTTAAAATCAATTTAAATAAATCAAATCTCAATTATATGTATTAAGTTAATATATTTAAATAAATCCAAAGATTAAATTATAATTTAAATAGCCACAATAACTTCCATATATATTTTCCCAAATACCAATAATAATAATTTCGAAAATAACAAATATTTTTAAATACCTTTTTGGAATAATAAAATATTAATATTAATAATTTCGAAAATAAAAAAAATATAAAATTTAATTTAATGTACCTCATATGCAAGGAATATAAAATAGTTTTCCAAATTATTTCTAATAAATGGATAAATAAAAAGGTAATAAGATTTTGGTCATCTCAAGACACAACTTTAAGCAAAACACAATACAAATAATTATATTTATTATTTGAACTATAGAAATTTTTTTTTAAAAATATGTACGCTTGCACATATTCGTACTCGACGAGCAACTACGAAATATAAATTTCGTGCGCGACGTACAATACGACTACGCGACGTACAATACAAAAATTTTAAATCAGTGCCAAAATCGATAAAAATATAGTAGAAATTTAGGGGTTTTACATCCTACCCAACTTAAAAGAATTTCGTCCTCGAAATTAAGAAATCAAAAGGGGTGAGAAGACACAAGGGGTATCGATGATGAACAATCGATAGCAAATCATGACGTAAGAAATCACAATCTAGATCAAAATTTTTTTTATACTATATGGTCATGGGTAACGAAGAGTTACGATTAAGAGAACGAAATAGATTCGCTTTAATAAAGCGATTTAGAGGGTCTTGATAGGGTCGAGTAGTTTAGGATGAAGATATAGCAACATCGAGTGAGAATGGTCATAGCCGATAGGAAGGCTAGAGGAAGTTCTAGTACAACGCTTTCGTTCTTCTAAAATAGGTGAAGGCGAGAGCAATATAAAGTTCGAAGGAGGCGTTATCGAATACGAATACGTGATTCAAAGACGATCGAATAATTTCAAAAGAATTGTCAAGGCAGTCGTGGATGGGATTGTAAGGGCTAAGTTTAATTATGTCCCTATCCACGTAGAGTAATAGACAAAGCGAACCAAAGTGCATTCGGTTGATCAGACCATCATGCACCGGTTCTGATTAGACAATATGTTAGTGAGCGGCCGCTCAATAGCATAAGTCGTGAACAAACTCGATAAATGGATGAGTTTGCAAAACTAGATTATAGTTGCAACATTAGTCAAAGTGGTAAAAACATAGGCACGAGAGATTTAGATTAAAAGAAGGTAGAATGATTTCTAAGTCATACAGTTGTCCTATAGTCTTCTTGTCCAAGTCCTTCGTTGGCTAGAAGGGTTAGGTCCTCTAGATTCTAGGATCTAAATAAGCTTGCTAATACAGGTCACTAGGTCAAAGGTAGTCTACCCAACTTAAAGAATTAAACTAATGGCGTTTTGGGACAACTAACTAGTAGGGTCAATCTCTAGCAAGCACGAAGGAAAGATAAGAATAGGGATGGAAGGAAGCAAGCAAGATGCAATTGATGAGTCAAACGGTAGATAAAATCAATGAAGGAGGTCAAGTATGTGGATGAGATCCTAGACTTCTAATCCTATACGCAGGCTTGCTTGGTACGGTAAAGTAACCAAACAATTTATCTTGACCTGCATGGGCCACCACAAAAACATGTAACGTCCCAGTCCCAAAATACGTAGGACTAGGAACGTAGACATGCCAGCTGCATACATACGAAATACATGGACCTCGTATGTATACATAAGCTGTAAATATAGTAATCCAAGACAACTAAATCTCATCCACAAAGATAAATAATGATATAAAGCAACTTTGAGTTTGTCATGTACACAACGGTTGGGTGGAGACAAAGTCCACTACCAACCAAATTAAATATGGAAAAATATACAAGGAAAGAATTTAGCAAATGAGAGCAAGTGACGACTCCAAGAGTAATCATCACGACGGAATAGAGCGCAAGTCATGGCCTTAGCTAGAGCACCTGCAAGTAATCACGAAAACACACACCTGGGGAAAAACCAGGTCCTCAGAGGGACGTAACAAGATACATAAAAACAATACCATGATGAACTGTAAATGATACATGATAAAGAAAAGACCACACGCTCCAACACAATGGAACCTAACCATCTAGGTGTAATGCAAGTCGAAAACTATACTGGAACGTATAAATGGGTAGGAATAAAGCATAGCATCCACTAGAGGCTTTCGCATGAGCTAGTATACGTCTCTGACCGTATCTGACGACGTGGTCAGGGCCGTGCAATGGATATATCCCCTAGTTCATACTTTGCATCGCTAGCATACCTCCTGACCTTATCTGACGTCGAGGTCAGGGCCGTGCAATGGATATATCCTCTAGCGAAACACCCATAACAGGGAAACCATGAACCCATAACCGGGCAATCTAGAAGGCTGTGGGATAGCTCATACGTCCCAGTAATTTTCCCCGCCCATGTATCACACAAGTCATATCCATGTCTTGGCGATCCATATCTCTATGCAAGTCGCTATCTAGACTCCGCTAATCCATAAATGAACCGGCACACGAACCGCCCGTATCGGTAGCAAGTCGAATACGTAGGTTCGTGCCGACTCTATGATCCTCACTCATGTGTCGTGCATGAGACGTGTCAACAAGTCAAAGAAGTTATGAAGCATAACTTCAACACGCCGGAAAAGTCCGCTACCACATATGGTCCACACACACACGCACACACACACAAACATCGATATACATATCGATGGCACCCAAGTCATACTTGGACATACTATTACTAATGTAAAAAAAAACACTAGCAACATATAAATATCATGAATCAAATATAAGTACAAGATGGCAAGGTATCTTGCCTGGTAGGACGCCTGGTGTGCTGCAATGATCCAGGTGGCACGATCTGTGACTCCGGTGCAATAACTGTACAAGGTGACCTCGGATGGTGGCACGGACGGTTCCATTAGGTTCGGGACGGTCAACTTGGTTAGGGTGGATATAAGGTTGTCTAGAATTGACGGGAGATTAGAAAAATGGGATGAGTCATGGACAGAAGGATAGTCGAAGTAAATAATATATATTCAAATTTTAAAAAAAAAATCATCTTTGGTTAAAGACTCTAAGTTTGTTAAAATACGATTTTTGGTAGAAGTCTATATTTTTATACGTCAAAATATATCTAGATAAATATCTATAATCCAGAAATTTGTTTATGGTTAAAAATAATATTTTAAAATATACCAAGTCAATTACAATATTTATACATTTTTACAGGATAACTTTGAAAACATTTTATAACCATGATAAAAATACCAAAACCACTTATTAATAATAATAACCAAAATAATCGTAAAACTTAGCATTGTAAAAATAATAATAATAATAATAATAATAATAAAAATATAATAATAATAATAATAATAATAATAATAATAATAATAATAATAATAATAATATCTCTTAAACTAATATTCATACTTGTACTACTAAACCTATTTAGTGAAAAATACCATTTAATCTATAAGTCCAAGTCCATACTGGCCCAAAATTTACAATATAAATAAGCCCTAAAATTCAGAATACAGTTAAGCCCAATTTGATAGAATTTACCTCATAATTAAAGAAAATTTATACATATATCCTTTAGGCCCGTCCCAAAATTTTAGTCCATAAATAAATATTTATTTTTGAAAATATTTCTCTTAAAGGCCAACTTTCCATACTACTGTGCCATTCCTCACAAGTCATAAGAAAAGAAGAAATCAAAAATCAAAACCAATATAATAAAAACTGTATTCATATGTACACCTCTTTTATTAGTCTTTACCAATAAAAATAACCAAATAAAAAAACAACAATTAAAAAAATAGAATAAAAACAAAATAAAGGGATAGCTCACTTTCGTGGCAGCTACTGCTGCTCTTATTTTCGTGTTGGGAAAAAGAGGGGGAGGAGTAAGGGAAGCGGGGGGAGTTCGGCGTCGGGCGGCGGAGCGCGGAGGAGAGAGGAAGTGGAGGCGGAGGTCGATGGGAAGGCGGAGCTGCGGTCGACTGGTGGTGAGCAGGGGAACGCAAGAAGGAGAGAGGTGCGGTCGGCGAGGGTCGGTGTAGAGGAGCGAAGAGGGGTTTCGGCGGCGGCGGTTCTGGTGAGGGGCGGTGAACGGATGTCGGGCGCCGGGGACGCGCTGCCCTGGAGGCGGCCGGAGAACGGGGGAAAAAGGGGGTTCCGGCGACTCGAGGGCTAGGGCAGGCGGAGGGGATCGATTGGCGGTCAGAGGCGGTCGGGCGGTTCCGGCGAGGGGAGCGGCGGTGGTTTGTCGTGGAGGAAGGGAGCGGTTGGTCGAGAGGGCTGACCGCGGTGGCTACGGCCGGGGAGTGCGGCGCACGCCGGCGGTCGAGGCGGAGATGGGAAAGCTGGGGTCGGACGCTGTGTCGGTCGGGCGGCGCGGAGACGCGTGGGAAGGACGGAGGCGAAGGGAAGAAGGCGAGGCAGCGGCGGTCGGCGGATGGAGAAAAGGGTTTCCGGCGAGGTTTTCCGGCGGGAGGCCGCGAGGGTGGCGTCGACCGGTCGGGCTGTTCGACGAGCGGCGCCAGGCGGAGGACGCGGTCTACTCGCCGGGTCGGGGTCGACGGCAGGTGAGTGGTGGTCGTTTAATTTTTTGGTTTTATTCTTCTTCGGGGTTTTGAGTTGGATATGCCGACGGCGGTGGTGCGGTTGTCCGGTGATGGACGGGGAGATGGTGTTGGGGTGCTGGCCAGAACAGATGGCCGGGGCGAGTGCCTGAGTTGGTGGTTGTGGTCGGGTCTACGACCAGTGGTCGGTGGTGGCCAGGATGTCGGGGTGACGGGTTGTGTTGCTGGCCAGGATGGCAGGGGTGGTGGTTGTTAGTTTTTGTTGTTGTTGTTGTTGCGTGCGGATGGGGTTTGGCGAGTCGCCAGGTGGGGGAGCGAGTTTTCCGGCTTCGTCCGATGGTGACGGGGATAGATAGGTGGTGGCCGGGCTGCCGCGGGCAGTGGTTGCGTGGATGATGGTGTGGTCGGGAAATCGATTGGGGGTGGGCTGGGTGATCTATGGTGATGACTGATGGTGGTGGCGGCGGGTTGCGGGATGGTTGATAGTTAGGATTTTACTGTGGGCGAGGCTGTGGGGATGATACGAGCGAAGATGGGGGTTTTTAGAGTAGGAGTTGCGTCGTGTCGGGGAATGTCCCACACGACCTAGAGGAACGTCCGGAATTGTCGGGCGTGAGAAAAAATGTACATGTAAAAGAAAAAATAATTAATGGAGGGGAAGGGACACAGACACGATGCACAAGTTTTGGGTTGTGGCAATTTGTGGATGTGAGAAATTTCTGGAGGAGTACCTGCCTATTTATAGGATGTGGAAATTCCCAGTTAGATAGGATTAAGAGTAGTTTAAAACCCAAGTAGATAATTTACCATTTAATTTAAAATCATTTAAATCCAAATCTAAATATAAATCCAATACAAATAAATTTTGAATCTAATTAAATCCCTATAGTTTAAAATCAATTTAAACAAATCAAATCTCAATTATATGTATTAAGTTAATATATTTAAATAAATCCAAAGATTAAATTATAATTTAAATAGCCACAATAACTTCCACATATATTTTCCCAAATACCAATAATAATAATTTCGAAAATGACAAATATTTTTAAATACCTTTTTGGAATAATAAAATATTAATATTAATAATTTCGAAAATAAAAAATATAAAATTTAATTTAATGTACCTTATATGCAAGGAATATAAAATAGTTTTCCAAATTATTTCTAATAAATGGATAAATAAAAAGGTAATAAGATTTTGGTCATCTCAAGACACAACTTTAAGCAAAACACAATACAAATAATTATATTTATTATTTGAACTATAGAATTTTTTTTTTTTAAAATATGTACGCTCGCACATATTCGTACTCGACGAGCAACTACGAAATATAAATTTCGTGCGCGACGTACAATACGACTACGCGACGTACAATACAAAAATTTTAAATCAGTGCCAAAATCGATAAAAATATAGTAGAAATTTAGGGGTTTTACAGTTTGTTTCTGATGATGTTTGATCTTCGGCATTGGCTGTTTGCATTTTACCGAAATGGGTCTGTTGAGATAAGTTCTGAGATCAGCAAATTTACCCCCAGGGGTTTCTGTCTGAGACACTAACAATTTTCCCTGTCTGGAACGGAAAATCTTGAGAGTCGGGAGATCCTGGAATCCTGCTACCGGAGTAGGCAAAATACCCCTTTGATCAATACAATTGCTCTTGTTATAAAGGAAAGAAGAATCCTTGTTTGAAAGAGTTCTGGTACTGATTGGTGCCAAGGCACATTCAGATGGATCCTCTTCAGTAAAGACTGAAGAAGATTGAGAAAAGACCAAAGGGCCTTTTTGTAAGCCCCCTGAATTTCAGGGCTGTTTTAAATTTTTCTAAATGAATTATTATCGATAAATATTTTATTTATTTAATTGTTTCGATCATTAATGTACCTTTCCATGACTTTGACTTCTGGAGCGTCAGGGATACCAATCTCTGTAAACTCTCTTCATGGGTTTTGAAGTAGACAAGATTATCTTCCTGTTGATATATCGTGTCCCACTTGAACTTGTTCTCTTGTGCTCTTTTTGTATCGCGCAAGTTCGGGTCAACTTAGACCAATTAATCGTTGAATATTATTCCCACTTTTATTTTTTGATCATCGTTTGCACGTTGTCGTTGCTTTTAATTTAGGAGCACCAGACCAGCCATTTTCCCGAAACCAACTTCTCATGAATGATCTACTCGAGACGCTCTCCACCCATGACCTTCGTGTCCCACTCAGACACTCCATTTTGTGCTCCTTTTTCTTCGCACAACTTCCGGGTCAATTTAGGCCGATTTATTTTCGATCGTAAAACCTGATTTAATTTCCAATTTAATTTCGGGACCCGACATCGACCCAACCTGTCAACCCGAAGTATGGACGCAGCCCATACGAAGCCTACTCCCCGCCTGCAACTTGTGTCCCATTTATTGGAGTCCCTGTATATTATTTATTTACCCGTGATTATAAATACGCATTTAATTCGAATATTGCTCCCTGGTCCGATTTTGGCCCGACCCGGCTCGACCGAACCCGAACCCAAGCTCCACTTTGTTCTCCCATGACTGTCCAAATATCCCACATAATTTTCCTATTTTTCCTATTTGGAAAATATCTATTTCTCTCTCTATTTTTACAAATATCTCATTTTTATTTCTTGTATATATATACACATATATATATATATATATATATATATATATATATATAAATAAATAAATACCTCCATTCACTCTCTTCACTACACACCACCTCAAACCCTCCCCCATCACCATGCCAGCAGCCGAACACCCCCCCCTCTCTCTATATTTTCTCTCTCCTCCTTCTCTCTCAAATATCTATTCTCCCCCTCTCTCTTTCTATATTAATATATATACACACACCCATGCTAATCTCTCTCTCTCTCTCACTTTACACACACCTCATCCCCCTCCACCATACCAGCCGAACACATCCCCCCCCTGGCCGACATACTTTTTCTCTCTCTCTAATTAATATCTCTCCCTCACTCACTCATTCTATATATATATTAATATATATATATACACACCAAATATTACTCTCTCTCTTTTTCTCTCAACACACATAACACACCACCATCCTCACCACAGCCGACCTCCTCCTCCCCGGCTGAGCTCCTCCCCGACGCAGCCCCCATTCTCCTCCTTCTCCATTCTTCCACACACCACCACCATCATCTTCATCACCAACATCACCATTACTATCATCACCACCATAACCACTCCCACCACCATAGCCAACACCACGCACCACCACCCGAACCACCACCTCCCCGCCGTGCCCCGGCGATACGCCGCCGCAGCCGCCGCCCTGCGCCGCCGCAGCCGCGCACGTGCAACCAGCAGCAGCGGCAGCGAGCAGCAGTAGGTGCCGCGCCACCCGCGCGCGCGCATGGGCGCGTGGCGCGCGCCACCGCGGCCGCCACCGGCCACCGACGACCACCCCACCGGCGCACGACCCCCTGGCGGCCTCCCCCTGTCAACCACCGGCCTCCCCGACGTGTTAAACACACGATTCGTGCGTTTACGTCGAAATCCCGTCGACGCGCGCGCGAGAAGTTTCAGAAATTGTATTTCGGGACAGCAAGTTCGTACGCATTTTTCGGGAGATCCGACCGTTGGATCGGCGATTTCTTCGCTCCGTCGCAATCTCGGTATATCCATCTTCACTCCTGTCAAATTTCACCCATTAATTATGTCGTTTGATACCTCAAAACTGGCCACCAAGTTGACGTTTTAAATTGAACTGTTATTGGACAGTTTCATGGAGCCGACTTCGTCAGCTCGTAACTTCGCCGACGCAGCTCCGTTTTGTGCACCGTCAGTTCCGGTGCACAGCTGGTATAACCATCTTCCTGTCTCCTTTAGATTTCGTTTCATTTTAAGCACGTTTGGTTGGTTGAATTCGACGCCAAAGTTGGCCGTCCGAATTATTTAAATTGCACTTGTTAAATTCCAATTTTGAACCCGGGACTCCGGATTCAATTTCTGACACCACCAGTAGACTCGTTGACATATAATTTGCTGAGTTTTAAAGACATTTGCTCCGGCACGCATTTCCGTGCAAACCGGATACCAAGTGTCGCGTCAATGTATCATTTTGAGATCGGCACATCGGAATTCCATTTTGGACATACCGTTGGGTTCGTATCATCATTCTGGATGCGTGGACATATAATTTGCTAGGTTTTGTAGACTCCTATCCCGACACGCTTTTCGGTGCAAAGTGTGTCCAACGGCGGACATCATTTTGACCCGAAATTACCGTTTTACCCCTGTGTCCAAATTGGACTTATGGGTAGGCTATCCTAGCTGGTTTGACCGTTCTGGACACGTTGGTGATATTTATTTTATCATCCGACAACGTCTGTAGTTTTTGATTATGTATTATCCTTAATTTATAATTAATTATTTTTCTAGATATTGTTACTTTCTGGTTTTAAATTTTTATATATATTTTAATTGCTGTAAAAATCTTGGAAAAATGGTATTTAAATATTATGTTAATTTAGCTAATTTATTATAATTTTTCTAGCATTTATTAAGTGCTTTTGGTATTTTATAAAAATAGGAAAACAGAACTCATTTTTAGTATATTTATGTTTGCTGATTTTTAATAAATATTTATGAGGGTTTATAAATTCCAGAAAAATTAGTATAAATTTCTATAATTAACAAGGATTATTTTGGTACTTTATTTTATATATATTTAGGCTTTTTTGTCTATCTCTAAAATTGTTGGAACTTAGTGTACAGTAGATTTAATTATTGAATAATTACGACTTTCAACATTTTGTGTTGTTTTGAGTTATAGGCGTATTGGACCTCACCCCGCGCTAGTGTAAAGACTCTAGGAAATTAGTATTGGATAGAGTGGCACTCCACATTAGACTTTTATGCTAGGTCTCCACTTAGCTTAGTGTCCAGTTAGGAGTTGTGTCACACCACTAGTATATTGTTGATCATAGTTTAGAACTGAGTTTGTATATCATTATTGACAGGACACCGGACATCTATATCTTCGTACTAGTATTCTTGCTTTGCTCGAGGCAAGTACATCTACACACTCATTTACTGTCTTTTAATGCTAGAACATGTATTAATCCTGTTAAAATATTGATTCTTGAGGTAGCAAGCTATATCTTCACATGTTACATTAAAATGGTCCCTACCATGCTTAGGACAGTTATCATATCTTCACATGCTTCTTACTGGTTCTCAGCACATGTTTTACTATGCTTTATACGGCTCTGAGTATTCACATGTTTTGTACTGCTCCCAGTGCCTGTCATGCTTTATACCGATCCCAGTATCTCTCACATGTTTTTACTATTCTCGTATCTCTCACATGATAGAATATGGGTTATGGGGAAACTAGTAGCTGAGTACGTGATCATGCCCCCATTATCGTACCGAGCAAAGTTCATTCTATATGATACTGCGCCGTAGGCCATTATCCCGCATTTTTGTACGGATGTACACCTATGCTTGTGCACTTGTACGTATGTACATTTTATTTACATTGTGCCTCAGTACATTGTACATCTATTGACCGATCACGTACCTGCTACAGTTTTAAACATTACATATACATCTGTCTTTATGACATATGTATCCTTGCCATGATAGTTTATGAGATATACCATGATTCCGGATATGTCATGTTTCCTGTGTTACTATGATATTGTGATCCCAGTTGTACCATGAGGCCATGTTTCTGGTATTTCCTGTTTTATAGACTTATCACACCATGTTTCTTGTTGTACATCTCTTTCATTATATGTTCAGTACTTTAGTTGTAGAGGTTGTACTTGCTCCCGTCCTGACAGGATAACGTTGTAGGTTCACTTTTCGAGGAGGAAATGCTATGTGTTACATATTATGGTACTGCTTTGAGGACCTGGCCTTAGCTCCAGTAGAGGCCCCAGCGGGGAACCTTGCTTAGTTATTTTCATATGTTTTGAGATTGAGACTTTGGTATGTTCTTACATTTGGATACTGGACTTTGTCTCCAGTTAGATACTTTGGTTATGTATTATTTAAGTCTGTGCCTATGTTACCTTCGCTTATAGATGCTGTGTTGTGATGAACATTTAAATATGATTTTAGAACTGTTAGTAGCTTAGATCATTTATTGTCTATTCTTAGAACAGCTTACTGCGCTTTAACCAAGCGTAGGCTGGACATGGCTCGGCCCGGCCCAACAATTTGGGTAACGGGTCGTGACATGTTTTTTTGGCGGCCCACGCAGGTCTCGACTTAAGTTGTTTGGTTACGTTATTGTACCAAACATGCCTGCAATTAGGATCTAGGATAACTTGATAACACTAGGGATAAACATTTAGAACACCTAGAGGATTTCTAGGATTGCAACATAGGAAAACTCATCACAGCATAGGACCGTTAGCTATAATTAGCTTCTTGTTTGTATTTCAGTGGGTCAATTTAGACCAAGTTTGTACCCTTGGGATGACCCCCGAGGATTTCACTCTAATCTCACTCTAATCTTACCTAGAAATCTGTTTTCGCTTAATTCCATTTGCTCTCCTTTAAATTCGTTGTTGAATTTAATTTCTGATTTTGTTGTTAACTTTGATCTTGCATCGTGATAAATTTTGTGAATTGAATTATGATATATCCTGATAAGGTAAACGTCTACTTTATTTATGGAGTTTAGAATTTATCGCAGCCATATTAGCTGGTATGACAAAAACATAGAGCCTGATTTCGGATATATTATCCTATTCATAGAATTTAGATTTTCTCGCAGCCATACCGGTTGGCGTGGCGAGGATTCTAGATAATATGATTTTAGGGAGTATACCTTAGTTATGACTCTATCGTTTATTGCATCTAGGCTTACTGGTGTGGCGAAAATTCTGGCAACATGATTTCAGGAAGACGTATATGGTTATCAGATCATATCTCAGCTTGGTTCACTTCGTTATGACCGATTGAGCAAGAATAAATTCTTATTATCATTCTTCTCCGTCTTGATCAACTCTGATCTATCTACATCTACAACTAGAATTACAGGTTCTCTAGGACTCTCCAATAGGATTGCTTTCATGTTATCTTTTGGACATAATTATTTTTGTGTTCCATCTTTCCTATGACTTGACTAAACTCTTCTTCGTTAACCTCTTGGGTAATTCTTTTCGTTATACATCTCGTTGTCTTCGTACCATTCTTGGAAATATTTCGATAAACTTTCTGTCTTGCTTGATCCTTTAACTTGTTTGAACACTGTTATGGATTTTTTTGACCCAGTCTTAGGCCTTGTTACCTTCTACTTGATAGACGACCGAAATAGCCAAACCTTGTTGACTGATCCTGTAGTATAACTATAAATGTATTGTGTGTTTGTGATAAGTACTTTTCCTAGGGATTGGTTAGATTAAGCTTATAAGACAAGTATAAGCGACTGACTGTAGTAGACTTGGAAACCATTGAGAACGATTGCATTTATAGTATGACTTGATGATAGGGTATCTAAGATGGAGAAATGAGATCGTATATTGTTGTGACTATGGATTGAGGGTTAGAATCTTGTGCTTATAATTTGAGGATTGAGCATTAAATGACTTTGATGACCAAGTGATTATGGGTTATCTATAGCTAATTACATGTGATTAGAGGGTAGATCGATACATGGATTGATATAGAATAAATTAGAATGAGTTATCGTATTGCGAACGAGATCGGGAAGATATCAGAACGAGACAAAGACATGTACATTGGTAATTAATAAATCGGGAATTTGAAATCGAGGATTTATATTCGGAGGACTTGTTGAGTAAAAAGAAGAGGCTCTACGCCAAGAATAAATATTGAAAGTATGATTTCAAGGAGAAGCTGTAGAAAAGGATTGACGACAAATGATGCTAAGGAACTGTGGATTGATAGAATATGGATACTTAGGATACGATAAGGAAATCCAGTATTTACAATTGAGGTTGGAAATATGATTGATGATTAAGCATCGTTTGCTTATAGACGTACCCGGAGAATGACCTATATTTTAGGGAATACATAAATGTTTCATGTTAGTATGGAAGATTTTAAAGGATATATGACATAGTTTATGATAGAAGGACTTTGTTGAACCTGAACCAAAAGATTGTAGGAGAAACAAAAGAGATGATTTCAAGGATAGCAGATTGAGTATCGTAGCCAGAGCAGCTACATGTTATAGTTTGACCGGTTGGATGATTTTTAATTTCGAGGACGAAATTTTTGTAAGGTGGGTAGGATGTAAGCCCCCTGAATTTCAGGGCTGTTTTAAATTTTTCTAAATGAATTATTATCGATAAATATTTTATTTATTTAATTGTTTCGATCATTAATGTACCTTTCCATGACTTTGACTTCTGGAGCGTCAGGGATACCAATCTCTGTAAACTCTCTTCATGGGTTTTGAAGTAGACAAGATTATCTTCCTGTTGATATATCGTGTCCCACTTGAACTTGTTCTCTTGTGCTCTTTTTGTATCGCGCAAGTTCGGGTCAACTTAGACCAATTAATCGTTGAATATTATTCCCACTTTTATTTTTTGATCATCGTTTGCACGTTGTCGTTGCTTTTAATTTAGGAGCACCAGACCAGCCATTTTCCCGAAACCAACTTCTCATGAATGATCTACTCGAGACGCTCTCCACCCATGACCTTCGTGTCCCACTCAGACACTCCATTTTGTGCTCCTTTTTCTTCGCACAACTTCCGGGTCAATTTAGGCCGATTTATTTTCGATCGTAAAACCTGATTTAATTTCCAATTTAATTTCGGGACCCGACATCGACCCAACCTGTCAACCCGAAGTATGGACGCAGCCCATACGAAGCCTACTCCCCGCCTGCAACTTGTGTCCCATTTATTGGAGTCCCTGTATATTATTTATTTACCCGTGATTATAAATACGCATTTAATTCGAATATTGCTCCCTGGTCCGATTTTGGCCCGACCCGGCTCGACCGAACCCGAACCCAAGCTCCACTTTGTTCTCCCATGACTGTCCAAATATCCCACATAATTTTCCTATTTTTCCTATTTGGAAAATATCTCTTTCTCTCTCTATTTTTACAAATATCTCATTTTTATTTCTTGTATATATATATACACATATATATATATATATATATATATATATATATATATATATATATATAAATAAATACCTCCATTCACTCTCTTCACTACACACCACCTCAAACCCTCCCCCATCACCATGCCAGCAGCCGAACACCCCCCCCCCCCTCTCTCTATATTTTCTCTCTCCTCCTTCTCTCTCAAATATCTATTCTCCCCCTCTCTCTTTCTATATTAATATATATACACACACCCATGCTAATCTCTCTCTCTCTCTCACTTTACACACACCTCATCCCCCTCCACCATACCAGCCGAACACATCCCCCCCCTGGCCGACATACTTTTTCTCTCTCTCTCTAATTAATATCTCTCCCTCACTCACTCATTCTATATATATATTAAAATATATATATACACACCAAATATTACTCTCTCTCTTTTTCTCTCAACACACATAACACACCACCATCCTCACCACAGCCGACCTCCTCCTCCCCGGCTGAGCTCCTCCCCGACGCAGCCCCCATTCTCCTCCTTCTCCATTCTTCCACACACCACCACCATCATCTTCATCACCAACATCACCATTACTATCATCACCACCATAACCACTCCCACCACCATAGCCAACACCACGCACCACCACCCGAACCACCACCTCCCCGCCGTGCCCCGGCGATACGCCGCCGCAGCCGCCGCCCTGCGCCGCCGCAGCCGCGCACGTGCAACCAGCAGCAGCGGCAGCGAGCAGCAGTAGGTGCCGCGCCACCCGCGCGCGCGCATGGGCGCGTGGCGCGCGCCACCGCGGCCGCCACCGGCCACCGGCGACCACCCCACCGGCGCACGACCCCCTGGCGGCCTCCCCCTGTCAACCACCGGCCTCCCCGACGTGTTAAACACACGATTCGTGCGTTTACGTCGAAATCCCGTCGACGCGCGCGCGAGAAGTTTCAGAAATTGTATTTCGGGACAGCAAGTTCGTGCGCATTTTTCGGGAGATCCGACCGTTGGATCGGCGATTTCTTCGCTCCGTCGCAATCTCGGTATATCCATCTTCACTCCTGTCAAATTTCACCCATTAATTATGTCGTTTGATACCTCAAAACTGGCCACCAAGTTGACGTTTTAAATTGAACTGTTATTGGACAGTTTCATGGAGCCGACTTCGTCAGCTCGTAACTTCGCCGACGCAGCTCCGTTTTGCGCACCGTCAGTTCCGGTGCACAGCTGGTATAACCATCTTCCTGTCTCCTTTAGATTTCGTTTCATTTTAAGCACGTTTGGTTGGTTGAATTCGACGCCAAAGTTGGCCGTCCGAATTATTTAAATTGCACTTGTTAAATTCCAATTTTGAACCCGGGACTCCGGATTCAATTTCTGACACCACCAGTAGACTCGTTGACATATAATTTGCTGAGTTTTGAAGACATTTGCTCCGGCACACATTTTCGTGCAAACCGGATACCAAGTGTCGCGTCAATGTATCATTTTGAGATCGGCACATCGGAATTCCATTTTGGACATACCGTTGGGTTCGTATCATCATTCTGGATGCGTGGACATATAATTTGCTAGATTTTGTAGACTCCTATCCTGACACGCTTTTCGGTGCAAAGTGTGTCCAACGGCGGACATCATTTTGACCCGAAATTACCGTTTTGCCCCTGTGTCCAAATTGGACTTATGGGTAGGCTATCCTAGCTGATTTGACCGTTCTGGACACGTTGGTGATATTTATTTTATCATCCGACAACGTCTGTAGTTTTTGATTATGTATTATCCTTAATTTATAATTAATTATTTTTCTAGATATTGTTACTTTCTGGTTTTAAATTTTTATATATATTTTAATTGCTGTAAAAATCTTGGAAAAATGGTATTTAAATATTATGTTAATTTAGCTAATTTATTATAATTTTTCTAGCATTTATTAAGTGCTTTTGGTATTTTATAAAAATAGGAAAACAGAACTCATTTTTAGTATATTTATGTTTGCTGATTTTTAATAAATATTTATGAGGGTTTATAAATTCCAGAAAAATTAGTATAAATTTCTATAATTAACAAGGATTATTTTGGTACTTTATTTTTTATATATTTAGGCTTTTTTGTCTATCTCTAAAATTGTTGGAACTTAGTGTACAGTAGATTTAATTATTGAATAATTACGACTTTCAACATTTTGTGTTGTTTTGAGTTATAGGCGTATTGGACCTCACCCCGCGCTAGTGTAAAGACTCTAGGAAATTAGTATTGGATAGAGTGGCACTCCACATTAGACTTTTATGCTAGGTCTCCACTTAGCTTAGTGTCCAGTTAGGAGTTGTGTCACACCACTAGTATATTGTTGATCATAGTTTAGAACTGAGTTTGTATATCATTATTGACAGGACACCGGACATCTATATCTTCGTACTAGTATTCTTGCTTTGCTCGAGGCAAGTACATCTACACACTCATTTACTGTCTTTTAATGCTAGAACATGTATTAACCCTGTTAAAATATTGATTCTTGAGGTAGCAAGCTATATCTTCACATGTTACATTAAAATGGTCCCTACCATGCTTAGGACAGTTATCATATCTTCACATGCTTCTTACTGGTTCTCAGCACATGTTTTACTATGCTTTATACGGCTCTGAGTATTCACATGTTTTGTACTGCTCCCAGTGCCTGTCATGCTTTATACCGATCCCAGTATCTCTCACATGTTTTTACTATTCTCGTATCTCTCACATGATAGAATATGGGTTATGGGGAAACTAGTAGCTGAGTACGTGATCATGCCCCCATTATCGTACCGAGCAAAGTTCATTCTATATGATACTGCGCCGTAGGCCATTATCCCGCATTTTTGTACGGATGTACACCTATGCTTGTGCACTTGTACGTATGTACATTTTATTTACATTGTGCCTCAGTACATTGTACATCTATTGACCGATCACGTACCTGCTACAGTTTTAAACATTACATATACATCTGTCTTTATGACATATGTATCCTTGCCATGATAGTTTATGAGATATACCATGATTCCGGATATGTCATGTTTCCTGTGTTACTATGATATTGTGATCCCAGTTGTACCATGAGGCCATGTTTCTGGTATTTCCTGTTTTATAGACTTATCACACCATGTTTCTTGTTGTACATCTCTTTCATTATATGTTCAGTACTTTAGTTGTAGAGGTTGTACTTGCTCCCGTCCTGACAGGATAACGTTGTAGGTTCACTTTTCGAGGAGGAAATGCTATGTGTTACATATTATGGTACTGCTTTGAGGACCTGGCCTTAGCTCCAGTAGAGGCCCCAGCGGGGAACCTTGCTTAGTTATTTTCATATGTTTTGAGATTGAGACTTTGGTATGTTCTTACATTTGGATACTGGACTTTGTCTCCAGTTAGATACTTTGGTTATGTATTATTTAAGTCTGTGCCTATGTTACCTTCGCTTATAGATGCTGTGTTGTGATGAACATTTAAATATGATTTTAGAACTGTTAGTAGCTTAGATCATTTATTGTCTATTCTTAGAACAGCTTACTGCGCTTTAACCAAGCGTAGGCTGGACATGGCTCGGCCCGGCCCAACAATTTGGATAACGGGTCGTGACACTTTTCCTTTGTTTTGAGATGAAGGGTTAGCTAAAGAGCGTTTTCCTCTGTTGTCTTCCAAGTCATGGGACAAGGAAGTTTGAGAAAAGACCAACGGGCCTTTTCCTTTGTTTTGAAGAGAAAGAGGAATAGCCAAAGGACTCCCCCCAGTGGATTGCGCAGGAGCAGTAGTGTGTTTGGGAAGAGGAGCCGAATCTCTTCCTTTGTGAGAAGAAGAGAGTTTAGCCAAAAGGCTATCACTCTTGGATTGCGCAGGAATGCTTTGCGCATGAGTTCTGGCTACAGAAACTGTGGTTTGTGCATCAGGAGTTCTTGCCACAGAGTGCTTAGGTTGTACTCTGGTTGCTGGAATGTTGGTTTGCGCAGGAAGTTTGGCAGCCAATTGCGCCAGAGGCATAGGAGTTTTATACTTAGCCATGGCAGCATATGAAGTCTTTTGTGCACTGGCCATAGCAGACTGCACAGCAGTGGCAGAGACAGATTGTGCACTGGACTTGGTAACAGAAGCTTTGGACTGCGCAGCAGACTTGCTGGCAGATTGCGCAGAAGACTTGCTGGCTACATTGACAGAATGCGCAGCAGTCTTTGGAACCCACTCTGAGCGCACTTTGCTTGTGGCAGCAATGGTTGCAGTATGAGGAGTGGTCTTGGAGTTGATCATGGATATATAGGCTGTCTGGTTGATCTTCACAACCAGTGTCTTCTGCGTCTTTCCGATAGACGCTACGTCACATTGAGTTGTCACTTCCTCATCGGAGGAGAAAGTCGTCCCCAGCAGAGTCGCCATTTTGTTTGCAAAAACAAAAGTTGAAGAACTTTATTGATACAAACTTTGTAAAAGATTACAATTTGAATTCTGGAAATGGTACAACTTTAGGAATCCAATCTAGATGACGATTGCTTTATCCCTTGGACGATGTGAACTTTGAAGACGGAGCCTCCGAAGTTGAAGACAACTCTAGAATTGAAGGCAAAAAGCCTCGAAAGTTGAAGGCAAAAGCCTCGGAAGAATGCAGCAGCACTTGGGCAAGAACTCCTAAACTCTCTGATCTCTGATTATTGATTCGTGATCCCCTTGAATGAAGACTTGAAACTCTATTTATAGAGTTCTGAGAAATAACTAACTTTTAGTTATTCTGGACTGTGCGTGATGGATTGCGCAGCAATTGGTTTGCGCAGCCATGGACTGCACAGGCAGTTGCTGGATCATGGGTTAACTGTCTTGGACACATGGCATCATTTGATTGAAATGCGCATGATCGTGCATAGGCAGTTGACACAAAATGATCAATTGATGGCATGAATGCCACGTGTACTTTATCATTTGTACTGGTAGAACGCGCACATTGAACTGTGCAGACTTTGGTTTGCGTCGACTTTATTTGCGCAGGAAGTGAATTGCGCCGACTTGATTTGCGCAGACATGGATTGCGCTGCCAGCTGTCCTCGAGCGCCGTTCTGCACTATTGAACGAACGGCCGCCTCGATCTTCGTGCTGTCAGTTGTCAGAAGATTTGATTGTGTCAGGTAATGATGAAATGGCCACGTCAGCATGCGCACTTGAGAGTGTACGCAGTCCAGTCTGCGCAATCTGGATGATGCGCAATCTGATGTCTGTGCAGTTCATTTGAAAGCTGTTTTTCTTGATTTTTATGACTTTGTTGATGGGTGCAACTTGATTTTTTTAGGACCTACATATTTACCTTGTATTTATACGATATTTATTATGCTGTATTTCTTCATGCACTTCCCAAAAATATTCGACAAAATATTATTTCATAATTTATTTTCTGCATTTGGGCCTACAGTTTTGGCTCATTTGGGTAACCTATTCTTGGTTCACCAATGGTTCATCATGAACCCTTGGGTTCAAGATTCTATATATATAACTCATCTCATTCTCTCTCCTCTCATTTATTTTCTTTCATTTATTTCCTCCACCAACCAAGGCAAGTGCCAACTTGCTCAAGAGATGGATCCATAAATTTTGTTCATGTTTTCTTACAAAATTATTTGTCAAAATGTGTTCTTCTCCTCATTCTATACTAGTTTAGAACTTGAAATTTTCCATTTTGAAGCTTTAATTTTTGTAGATCTAAGTTCTAACCATTTTCGGATCTTCTTAGTTTTGATCTAGCAAACTTCATTATTTTCAAGTTTTGAGTGTTCCATGTTGTAGAGAATTTTATTCTACCCAATTTTGACCTTTGAAAAGTTGGATTTGGACTTATTTTGACCAAGTTATGGACTTTTGAAGCTTTGGGTTCAAACCATGGAGTTTTTGCTGATTTGGAGAAGACAGTGAGCAGTGTGCGCGAGCTTTCTAGCTTGCGCCACTGAGCAGCAGCGCGCTCTTTAGCACAGCGCAGTCTGACTCATACGCTGTCTTTTAGAGGCGTATGTCTTGCATACGCTGCCTTGAAGAGGAGTCCTATGGACCTCATACGCTGCCTTAAAGATGAGTCGTATGGACCTCATACGCTGCCTTGAGGAGGAGTCGTATGGAGTACATACGCTGCCTTTTGGAGGAGTATGGCTTGCATACGCTGACTTGAGCGTAGCCTGACTTGAGCGCAGCCTGACTTGAGCGTAGCCTGACTTGAGTGCAGCCTGACTTGAGCGCAGCCTGACTTGAGCGTAGCCTGACTTGCACGCAGCCTGACTTGAGCGCAGCCTGACTTGAGCGTAGCCTGACTTGAGCGTAGCTTGACTTGGGCGCAGTTCGACTCAAGCGCAGTCTGACCTTGATCCCTGCGCGCTTGATCCCTGCGCGCTCTGATCCCTGCGCGCACTTGACCCCAGCGCGCTCTGACCTGGACTCCCCTATACCTTATATTTTTATATGTATATATTATATATTGCATATATATATGTAAATGTTTGTGTATGCTATATATCCTTACGCCTTTTGTCCTGAGCATGATATGAGCACTAATGTGACCCCGGTGAACAAAGTGTTCCTACCTGATACTTGTACCTGAATGTCCCAGTTCTTGTTCATGCTCGACAAATGACTCGTAACTCCACGTGGCATATTTGCAATGATGCATTACACTAAGGAGGGTAGAACAAGTTGATATACTGATTGACATGGATCCTCTCTTGGGGTACTCGTACTTGAGTACGACTTTTAGGAGGATAATCATGCAGGCCACAGCATGTGAGTCCAAGATTTCACCTAGGGTTAAACTAGGCAACTAAATATACTAGATGCATGGGGAGGGCAGAATCCCGAGATCGTGTTACACCAGCCGCCTTGAGATATTGTCGTGACGCGCCGGCTGGTCTCCACGGATACTGTGTCATCTGCAACGAGCGGACGACTGTATCCGATTAATTCTTGCTATATATTATATGTTTTGGCAATGTGGCCTTACGAGGGACCTGTGCTCAATGATATCTGTCTACACGAACCCCTGGTTGGCTAGCCTTGCTGGAAAGATACGATCTGAGGATTTTGAAATAACATGACGCGAGGATAACCTCGTTCTACTAGAAACTCGTAGACTTGATTGGCCGTGAAAACGACTTGCTTGTATCCTATTACCTTCCGCGAATAACTGAGGGAAGTGGACTGTTATGATACGTGATCCAACCCATGTTCTTGTTTGATTGTTGGGTTGGTTATCGTACTATGACAGGCTGTGGACCGAAGTTATGAACAGAAGACTTATTCTGGTTGTGAAGTGTCACTTCTGTGAATGACTGAGGAACATGGTCTATCATGGTACATGATCCAACCCATGTTCTTGTTTGATTGTTGGGTTGGTTTTTGTGCTACGATAGGCTATCGACCGAAGTCACGATCAGGAGATTTTATTGTTTCTACCTTTTAACTTATGTGAAAGTTATAGAGTACGACACGTCCCGACTCCATGCGGCACCTTTTGTCCTTGTTTGGTTGTAAGGGTACCATATGGGTTCGAGGATGTTGCGCTACCCTATAATAGTAGCATAAGTATTACTATTATCAATCATTCTATTAACTGGGTTTTTAATCTGAACTCTTGTGCCCCTTTGGCGGTAATTGCTATTCGGGGCTGACCCCGCTGGTTTTGTTTGGCCAGATCTCGTAGCAGAGCCGGAGGACACGATCTTCCTTCCTGACATCCATGGTGCATACTAGGAGCATGGCGGTTCGAGGACTCGAGTGGGTTTCTTCTCCACCACTCCTGCTTATACTTTGTGCGGCGT
The DNA here is from genome assembly GCA_029216955.1 of Iris pallida. Classification (NCBI taxonomy): domain Eukaryota; kingdom Viridiplantae; phylum Streptophyta; class Magnoliopsida; order Asparagales; family Iridaceae; genus Iris; species Iris pallida. The sequence continues at coordinate 7,123,694 of JANAVB010003200.1, forward strand.
TTAGCCACCGGCACCTGTTAGCCGGATTACTTGATATTTTGTGTCAGTACAAAATTGTAAATAAACAAACTGCAGCTGTGTATAATTTTGTACTCCTGACTCTCTGAGATAGCTAAATTATAAAGCTAGTCTCTCATGATCATTTTGATGAAGCGTCGGGGACGCCTTACTGCTTTATCTTTAATGTTTATTGATTTGCTGATGTGACTTGATTGATTGAGACATAGAACCCTGTGGGACCATAGGAGACTTGATTGTAGCATGTACCCCCTAGTCTCTCGACAGCCACGATCGTCGTATGACGTTACGTACCTCATATGGAGTAGCTAGCCTAGCCCGTCTCCGTATTTCGGTACTGGGGCGTGACAGCGGTGTAGTGGACCATCCTGATCACATATCCAATAGTGTAATTTAAATCACGTAGATGGTTATGTTCTTTGTTCCACGTTTTACTTGTCCCTGTAGTCTCACCATGTTTTCTGTGCCATGTTTTATAGTTGTTTCTTTTATCATATATGTCATTTTCTATTCACTGTTTTTATAGTCGTTATCATATATTGGAACTGCATGCTTGGATTGTACTCGTTCTATTTCTGACTGGAACCCAACATTTTTCAGGTTAGCCGCGACTACTCTTAACATTGGGGAGACACGTGTGTACGTGCTGAGGTCAGCCTAGAAGACTAGTTAGATAGATCAGTTGTTTATTATGGAATTGGGAGACATTGTAATTATTTCAATTGTAATCTTTTCGGATGTTGTATAAATTAATTTAGATGTTGTGAATGAGCAATAATAATTGCTTTATGAGCATTATAGCCTAGATAGCATTCTACCGCCGACACTACGGTGTAGGCTGGCTTGCGCATGCACTCGCATCTTGAAAAGCGGGTGCGGGTGCGGGTGCGGGTGCGGGTCGTGACATCGCCTACTCTTGGCGTCATTCGATTCGGCGTACGAAAAAAGTTTAGTCCTAGGTATATAGGGCCATTTGATATTCTCGAGTGAGTAGGTGATGTGTCATATCGTCTCGCTCTTCCGCCGTCGTTAGTGAGGTACATGACGTATTCTATGTATCCCAATTACGACGATACATCCCGAATTCGAGCCATATCCTTGATCATTCGGAATTGGTTGTTGGTACCAACCTTTCGTATTAGGAAATACCCGTATCCATATTGGACCGAAGGAAGAAAATACTAAAAAATAAGACTATTAGTTTTGTCTGTGCTCTTTGGGGTCATCATTCTTTGGGTAAGACAACTTGGGAACGTGAGGATGATATCCGATCGCGATATCCACACCTGTTTGACTCATGAGGTATAATGTCTTCCTTATGCCTTATGCTTTTAACTCCTTGCTTGCATGAATGATTGCTTGATTAACTGCTAGTCGTAGATTGCCTGTGGTTAGTGTAGCTTGTCCCGACATCTCTACCCTCTTGATTAAATTTTGTGGACGGAATTATTTTAGGGTTGGTAGAGTTGTTACTCATGTTTTCCGTTATACGTATTTTTAGTATACCTGTATGAAATTCTGACTTTTGTCAGGTGACCCGTATTTTGACTTGTCTTGCTTAGCCTAGTTTTGGTTTAATCTTGCCTTGGTTTAATTTGGTTTGGTTCAACTTGGCTTGGCTTGGCTTGACTTGGTTTGTTTTAGTTTGAGATAAGAAGGGTTTGTATAAAAACTAACTCCTCTCTCTCCTCCATTATTTCTCATTACTCCTTCATCTTTTTCATTTACTTCTCCCACCTACCAAGCCCTAGGCAAGTGCAACTTGCTTCATGATGGACCTCAAATTTTATTGTTCCATTGTCTTCCTTACTTGATTCTAAGTCTCTTTAGAACTTGGAAATTTTGGTTTTGGTGATTACATTTTTGTAGATCTAAGTTTATAGTTTTTTTGGATTTTCTTGGCTTTGATCTCTCAAACTTTGTTATTTTCCAAAACTACTTGTTCCATGTTGTAGAGAATTCAATTTCATTCCGTATTCAGTTTAGACCTTTATTTTACCCAATTTCGAGTTCTTTAGCCCAAGTTATGGACATTGGAAGTTTCTAAAACTCCATGGCTAAAAGCTTACTGGTAGGGACGACACCTCACATACCTCGTGTACCTCATGCACCTTTTGGTCCGTGCACCTCGCGCACCTTTTGGTTCGTGTACCTTGCACCTCGCGCACCTTTTGGTCCGCGCACCTCGCGCACCTTGTGCACCTTTTGGTTCGTGCACCTTGCACCTCGTGCACCTCGCGCACCTCGTGCACCTTTTGGTTCGGGCACCTTGCACCTCGCGCACCCTTTGGTTCGTGTGCCTTGCATCTCGCGTACCCTTTGGTTCGGGCACCTTGCTCCTCGTGCACCTTTCGGTTCGTGCACCTCCACTACCAAAATACAGGCTAATAGCGACTGAAAATTAGCAACGGTGTAATCAGTCGCCAATTAGCGACCGACAAGCGACTTTCGGGTGACGAATTTTTTTACTTAAATTTTTTATAAGTTTTGCGACGGATCAGCGACCATTTAGCGACGAAATATGTCAACCGACTGATTAGCGACAGATATATACGTCGCTAAGCTGCTGTAAATGTCGAAACGGAAGGATTAATTTTTATTCTAAATTTTTTTCATAAAGGTAGCGACTAACGAACGACTACTTAGTGACATTTCCATGTAGCGACGGCATAGCGACGGAAAATTTCCGTTGCTAATTTGCTGTGAAAATTCGAAAGTTACTTAAATTTTGAAAATTTCCCAATCTCTCTCTCACTCTCAAGATCCTTCTATCTCCTCCCCTCTCCCCCCCGACCGACGATCACCCCCCGACTGCGGCCCACTCCGGCGGCCCCCTCCGGCGGCCCCCTCCGGCGCCCTCCCCCACTCCGGCCCCCTCCCTCTTCTCCTCCTCCGATCGAACGCCCTAACCACCCCCTCTTCTCCTCCTCCGTCGAGCGCCCACCTCCGGTGACCACCTCCTTCCGGCGTGCTCCCCCACTCCGTCCCCCCCTCTTCTCCTCCTTCGAAACCCTATACACCCTCCCTCTTCTCCTCCTCCGTCGTGCCTCCCTCCGGCGACCCCCCCTCCGGCGACCACCCCCTCCGGCGTCCCCTCCTCCGGCACCCCCCCTCCGACGTCCGCCCTTCTTCGAGATCCTCTCCGTGACCAACCTCTTCAAGGTCCGAAACCCTAAACCCTAATTTGTATTTATTTTTATTTATGCTTTGTTTGTGTTTTCTCAACATGTTCTAGGGTTTCAATTTCAATTTTGTGTTTGAAATTTATCGGTATAGTAGTGGGTATAGTAGATAAATAGAAATTTATCGGTATAATAGTTTTAGAAATTTGTTGGAACACGGATACGAAATAAATAGGTGTAGTAGTTTTAGATTACTAAGGTAATTGATTGATCAATGCGATATATACTTGAGTATCAATTTGATACTTGAGTATCAACGTGATACCTAATTATACTAGGTTTGTTTTATGAGTGAATGTACGTGAGGGGTACGTCATACCAAGTTATACTAGGTTTGTTTTATGATACCAAGTGATATATAGCATCTTAATTCTTGGTGCAGAATCATTCATGTGGATTAGAACAATGAGTCGATACTTACTTGACCGTTCGTGGATGTACAATTGGCAACATGAGAGTATGATTGGCTTGACGGACGATTCCAAGGCGGGCATCGAGTAATTTCTTATATATGCAAGTAGCCATACCGATTTCATAGACGGAAGGCGCATAAAGTGCCCTTGTGTCAAATGTAAAAATATACCATTTAGAGAGGTGTCACTCGTGAGAGAGCACCTTTACAAGAAGGGTTTCATGCCGAACTACAACGTGTGGATTAATCAAGAAGAATCTCCAGCTTCGCAATCTCAGTCCTTCTTCAATACCGAGGTGAGAGATTCTACTCTCGGAGATCATTTTGAATATCGGCAACCAACAAACTTGGCACGTAAGATAGTATTAAATTTTGCTGTGGCACGTGAGGATCCGAATCCTGATGCAAAGGAGTTCTACGATATGTTCAAGCATGCTGATACTCCATTATATCCGGGTTGTGATTCTCATTCGGTATTGTCGGTGGTGATGCGGCTGTTGAACCTTAAATCTGATTTTAACTTACCGCAAGAATGTTATGACCGGATAATTCAGCTTGTAAGAGAGTTGTTGCCAAAAGGATCAAATGATTTGCCTGAAAGCTTCTACAAGTCGAAGATGATGGTACGAAAACTCAGATTGGGCTACGAGAAGATAGACTGCTGTCGAAATGGTTGCCTGCTATACTACAAGGAGAACAGTGATAAAGACAAATGCATTTTCTGTAACGAGGACCGGTAGAAGCCAATCCGGGGCAAAGGAAAATCAATTGCTTGGACGCGGATGTGCCCGTACAAGTACATGCAGTTCTTGCCAATCACAAAGAGGCTGCAGAGGATGTATATGTCTGCAAATACTGCACAACACATGACATGGAATAACAAAGAACGGAAGATGGATGAAGGAGAATTATCTCATCCTGTCGATGGAGAAGCATGTAAGCATTTTGATCGGTGTCATCCTGATTTTGCGGCAGAGCCTAGGAATGTTCGATTGGCTTTATGTTCTGACGGATTCACTCCATTCGGACAGTCGGGGACGTAATACTCTTGTTAGCCGGTGATTTTGACCCCGTACAATCTACCACCGTGGATGTGCCTGAAAACTCCTTACATATTCCTCACACTTATCATACCCGGTCCAAGAAATCCAAAGAAGAACATCGATATCTACTTGCAACCGTTGGTGGACGAGTTGAAACAATTATGGCAGTTTGGCGTCCAAACGTTTGATATATCGATGGAGCAGAACTTTCAGATGAGGGCGATGCTCATGTGGACCATCAACAATTTTCTAACTTACGGGATATGTCACGACCCGTACGCAATATTAGTTCATGATCCGTATACACGCCCAGCCTATGCCGTAGATTCGGCGGTAGAATGCTGTAACAATATGATGAACAACCCCGCAGTAGAAATATATCACAATGAAAGTTTAACCACTCCAAATCCCAACTCAGCATCAAATAGATAAAATAGATAGACTGTCTCACAAAGAAAATGAATGAAGTCTAAAGTCAAACAGTCTCAACTACATGTCTCCAAAAGTCAACTCAAAATATAACCAATACAAAGTCCCAATGCTAACTAAAATCTCTAAGAAAGTGCAGCGGGATCAGCTGTTGCATACTCCTCCTAATAAGCAAGGTCCGTCTCTAACACATCTCCCAAGTACGGGCCATACTGGTCAGGACACACGATCTCATCGCCATCACCTAAAATTTGTTTAGTTACCCAGTCAGGATGGAACAAGTACAATTCACTGAATATAATTCCAATATATGAAAGTGACTATATAACAGGGGTTAGCCTTTAGACATATGATCGCAAAAATAAACGAAAGAACATAAATAAACTAAATATCGAAAACAGTAAAAGAAATACAAGAAAATACTCACCGACAGACTGACTGAAATACCTTTGATATGTGATCGGTCTCGGGACAATTATACTACACTGTCTAAAGTTACACTGTCTACATTGTATAAAGTTATACTGTTTACATTGTATAAAGTTACACTGTCTACACTGAATAAAGTAAGTAAAAATTACTGTCTACACTGTCTAAGATCAGATCACATATCTTCGGCACTTCACCTCCCAACACAACAAGGAACAAAATCAACATAAAACTGAAATCACATATCTATCGACTAAACACTGCTGTATAGTAAAGATCAATACTGAAAACAAATAATAAACTATACTCGCCTGGTGTCCTGAGCTGCTGGTTCGGATCCGATGTCAATCTCGAGTCCAAGCAACCTATTATATGATTTTACAATTGTCAATGGTTGAATACACAGCAAAAACTACTTTCTATTTGTTTGTTAGGATACTAGGCTAATTCCTACATCAACTTGGTTTCCTTGTCCTGATAGACAACCCCTCTAAGTTACTTATAGTTCCTATCTAGTGTATACCTCCAGCTTATCTACATGTGTTCCTCATATATGGAACTTACCAATATCCTATTACTGATATTCTTCCCTACAGTATATGTTTTATGCACATATTCCTGCTATCAGGACAGCCTATAAGCTATCCCTTTTATAACAGGTTTGAACCATTAAGGTAAGGGATAATCCTTCAGGCCTCTACTCTTTATTGAACCCCTTCCATCATAGTTCCCATATGGGGTTTTCAGTTCAGCAACAATTATCTTTATTAGTGTCATCACCAGTGTCATATCCTTTGTCCACACAAACAGAGGTGGGAATAGGTAAACAACAGCAGTATTAGCAGTAATCCAACTGTTGATGAATCTAAGCTAACAGATTAAGATTTTGATCTTAAGAGGACTCGAGTTCAATTCCCATTACTAATGAAACACCCACCCTATGTTTACTGCTGTCCAGGTTTAGCTTCAACTCAATTACAGAGTCTCGGTTGAAACAGGACAGTCACTTAGCATATCACCCACATGTCCCCATTATCATATTGCTACCCTGTGTTTTATTTCGGAGTCAAAAAGACTCCTGGCCCTTAGTATCAGGTGATCCATAATGCTTGATACCTAGGGTACTAATCAACCTGTGTGTATCAAGCCTGTTACCAGGTTGACCCGAGTGACCCCCAATATTGATTTGGCATACTTCCTTTGTTAACTCTGTTTCTTCTCAGGGTTGCACCCAATGTCAACTACTCGAAATTCCCTATGACTCGATGTCTAAGTCATCAGTTATTAGACTAAATCTGAACCATAGAATATTATGGGTGCTAAAGAACCCGATGAGTATCTATCCGAGACTCTTAGTATTACCTGAAACCCCTTGAGCCCTTACATGTTTACACGAAGGATTTCCTGGTTAACCTGTTCCTAACATGCCCATCAACCTAAAGTCTCGAGTTAGGAACTGATACCATCTACTCGGTATCCTATTGCATATGAAGTTGAACAAATATCAGAGTATATTGAGGACTCAGCACTGCTTTGATACCAGGACAGTGTCCCAGTTATTGGGATCAAGCTTTGAATGTAACTCCTTGATACCATGGTTTATTGGCCTGATATCAAGTCCTGTTTAATGGGTATTCATCCTGAAACCGACCCAGGTGAGTACATGTGACTGATATGGCTTGAACCATTATCCTGAATGTACCCTCCAGATTTACCTAGATGGTACCCCCAACTCACACTTGTATCGGTTTGTAGGTCTGATACCTGGGTTTATCTCAGTATCGAAATACTTGGTGTTCTCTAATACCAGATACCTTGTGCATAGGTAACCAACTAATCTGAACATAAATATTATGTGTCGAAGAACCCAGGTTGTCTTGATTTCCAAACAAGGCCTGATACAAGCCCTGACTGTCTATTTAGCATGATACTCAAGATAATAGTCTAACTTGGTTCAGGCCTTGCCTATCCTTCGATTCCCTGATCAATACGGTTGGTTCACTAAACATCAGTAATCCCATGGTTTCTCATATCTGAACTTAAGATCCTAATGGTTCCCAACCCAAAGTTATCAAGCCCTCTGTATCAGGTATCAATATGATACCCGACCCTTAAGACTGATCTGTTTGGGATCATACCATTTGTATCTGGTCTCCACTGATACTCTTCGAGTATCACAGGGTTTGCAGATGGTGCTATTGGGTTTTGATGAATTCTTGGTATCGGTATGGTGGTTATTCCCAACATTAAACATGATTTCAAGGGATCAACTTGCAGCCAAAACTCGATTTTCCTAACTACTATCATCTACTTGTATTTCTTTAGGTCTTGCCAAAACTAATAGAATCTGAGATTGCAAACAATGTTCTATAATTAAGGAAAAGAAGCTAACCTCGGCTTGGCTCCTTTCTCTGTTCCCTGTTGCTCGACAGAAATCAGGAGTCTCTCTAGGGTTTGCTCTCTCTCCCTCTTGCTCGAATCAGAGATCAGGAATCTCCAAATCAGTATGTATATAAGCGGAGGAGGGAAAGGATAAAGGGGTCGGTTTATTTGAACTGTTAGAGTTTATCCTTGGGTTTCAAATCCTTATTCGAAAAGATTTTCTATCTAACTGATATGTTCAGCTGGGATTCCAAATAATCTAAGGATTTTGGGGGTCGGTTTAGCAGGCATTAGAAGGAAACAATTCGAATGCTAACAACATTCATGATTTAAGCTAGGAATTTACACATAACCCCCTTGGACTTGGGTCCTTGCAAGAAGTGTAGAGTTCGTATTGGATTTGTATCAGGACTATGTGTTTACTTCCTGATTTGAGATCTAGATTTGGAGATTATCAATAAAGTCCCTACACTACATTCCTTTGCAAGGCAGCCCCTTTATGGTAAAACATATATTTTCATATATAGGTGCATAGTAAACAAGTGTCCAATTTAAAATAGTAATTAAATAAATACTAAAATAATAAAATTTTAGATGGGGCTTACAATTCTACCCCCATTTAGATTAATTTCGTCCTCGAAATTCAGCTGAAATGCAGTGTGGAAAAGTACCTCAGTCCTCAAAGAGGTATGGGTAACGCTCGCGCATCTCGTCTTCTCTCTCCCATGTGGACTCGTCCGGGAGTGGTGTCTCCACGCGACGCGAACTAATGGAATCACTTGATTTCTCAGCACCTTCTCCCTGCGGTCCAAGATCTCCACTGGCTGCTCCTGGTAACTAAGACTCGGTCCTACCTCGATCTCTGAATGGTCCAAGACATGACTGGGGTCCGCCACGTATCGTCGCAGCTGGGATACATGGAACACGTTGTGCACTCCTTCCAATGCAGGTGGCAAGGCTAATCGGTATGCTACTGCACCGATTTTCTGGAGGATCTCAAACGGCCCAATGAAACGTGGGCTGAGTTTGCCGCCTTTACCGAAACGGATAGTGCCACGTGTCGGAGAAATTTTCAAAAACACCAAGTCGCCAACCTATAACAAATAATTATCACCACGAATCTATAACTAACACGTAATTATACTAGGGGATTCCATACCTCGAACTCCAACGGTGTACGTTGACTGTCGGCCCAGTGCTTCTGTCTGTCCTGAGCCATGCGAAGCCGCTCTCTAATCATCTTGACTTTCTCTGCAGCATCTACTACCATCTCCGGTCCCAACAGTACGTGCTCTCCCACATCGTCCCAAGACAGCGGGGTACGACATCGACGAACATACATCGTTTCGAAAGGGGACATCTCGATACTAGCTTGGTAGCTATTGTTATAAGAGAACTGCACGAGATGAAGGTGGTCCTCCCATGAGCCGCCAAAATCTAGCACGCACGTCCGCAGCATATCCTCGAGCGTCTGAATGGTTCGTTCTGACTGTCCATCCGTCTGCGGATGATAAGCCGTGCTGAACTTGAGTGCTGTACCCAAACTAGCCTGTAGGCTCCTCCAAAAATGAGAGGTGAACCTGCTGTCACGGTCTGACACGATACTCACTGGAACCCCGTGCAATCGGACTATCTGCTTCACATAAAGCTCCGCCAACTTCTCCGTAGATAACCCCACTTTAAATGGAATAAAGTGGGCCGATTTGGTCAACCTGTCAACGATGACCCAAATCGCATCTTTCCCGCCCGATGACCGTGGAAGACCAGAAACAAAATCCATAGTGATGTGTTCCTACTTCCACTCGAATATCGGTAGCGGCTGCAACAATCCTCCGGGTCTCTGCCTCTCGGCTTTGACCTGCTGACATACGAGGCACCTAGAAACGAAGCGAGCCACTTCGCGTTTCATGCCATACCACCCCATGTGGTTTCTCAGGTCCTTGTACATCTTATTAGCTCCAGGATATAGAGAATACTAGAAGCGATGTGCCTCTTGGATAACTTCTTCTCTAAGCTCTCCACTAGGTACACAAAGTCTCGTCCCGTGCCTCAATAAACCATCCTCCGTAATAGTGAAATCATCAAGCAAGCCTGCTCGTGCTTGTGCTATGATGCTCTTCAGCTGCTCATCCTAGTGTTGTGTCTCCCGAATCCTGTCCATCAACTCTGACTAAATCTGCATACCCATCTTCTGTATCTAGGCTCCTGGAATGACTATCTCAATGCCCAAACTCTCCAAATCTGCTAATAGGTGACGATCTCGAGTCAAGCACATTGCTATAGGATACCTGCTCAAAGAATCCGCAACAACGTTGGCTTTTCCCGGATGATACTAAAGAGATATGTCATAGTCACTCATCACCTCAAGCCATCTGCGTTGCCTCATGTTCAACTCCTTTTGCGTGAAGACGTACTTCAAGCTTTTGTGGTCAGTGAAGATTTCTACTCGCCCTACGTACAAATAATATCTCCACGGCTTCAAGGCGAAGATCACGGCTGCCAACATTAGATCGTGAGTGGGATAGTTCTTCTCATGCGGCCTCAACTGTCGAGACGCATAGGCTATCACTCTCTTGTTCTGCTCTAGGACACAACCCAATCCTTTGCCCGAGGCATCACTATAAATGGTGAAGCCTCCCGATCCTGAAGTCAAGGCTAAGATAAGGGTTGTCATCAGTCTCTTCTTCAACTAATCGAACGCAGCCTGGCAGTCTTCTGTCCATACGAACTCTACATCCTTCCGAGTGAGCCTAGTGAGTGGCTTTGCAATCTGAACGAAGTCTTGTACGAACTTCCGATAATACCCTGCTAGTCCCAAGAAACTTCGTATCTCTTCCACCGTAGTCGGAGTAGACCATGCTTCCACAGCTGTCACCTTCTTCGGATCGACGGATATACCGTCGCCAGTCACCACATGACCAAGGAACTCCACCTTGTCCAAGAAGAACTCGTATTTCGAGAGTTCTCCATAGAGCTTCTCCTTCCTGAGGGTCTCCAGCACGATCCTCAGATGTTCCTCGTGCTCCTCCGGTGTTTTCGAATAAATGAGTATGTCATCGATAAACACCACTACGAACTTATCAAGGTATGGATGGAATACCTTGTTCATCAAGTTCATGAAGACTGCCAGGGCATTGGTCAACCCGAACGGCATCACCATAAACTCGTATTGTCCGTACTTGGTCCGGAAGGCAGTCTTCGGTATATCTTCTTTCTTCACCTTCAACTGATGGTAGCCCGACCTCAAATCTATCTTTGAGAATACTCGCACGCCGCTCAATTGATCAAAGAGATCATCTATCCTCGGCAACGGTTACTTGTTCTTGATAGTGTGGTTATTCAAGGTTCGATAGTCGATGCACATTCGCACCGTACCATCTTTCTTTGGCACAAAGAGGACAGGGGATCCCCATGGTGACGAACTCTCTCTGATGAATCCCTTCTCTAGCAACTCATTGATCTGCTTCTTCAATTCTTCAGCTTCCTTGTTGTTGATCCGATACACCGGTTGCGCCGTTGGTACTGCGCTGGGCACTAGATCAATGGCAAACTCGATGTCTCTGTCTGGCGGCAATCTCGACAAGTCCTCCGAAAAAACATCCATAAACTCCGCGATAATGGGATGCGGTGCCTCTCCTTCCTGAATTATAGCTCCACAAAAACCATCACTCTGCTGCTCTATCGCCCCTCTGGAGAACTCGAATGCAGACTCTCCGGGAGGGCTAAATATGACACATCCTCGGTAGCAGTCTATACTGGCAAAATTCTTACTCAACTAATCCATACCGAGTACGATGTCGAAACTCGATAGTGGCATTACGAGTAAGTTAGCATGCAGCTCCCTACCTCCCAAGGTGATGTGCCGCCTCATGCAAATATCCTTGACTAGGATAACGCCTCCACCTATCATAATCTTGCAACTACCATCCAAAGGTACAGATGCTATACTATGCTTGAATACAAAAGCTACAGAGATAAAACTATGGGATGCACCGGAATCAAACAAAGCTATAGCGGGGAAAGAATCAAGAAGTATGGAACCTCCTATCACATTTGGTGTAGGCTCGGGCTCCTCAATAGCCATAGTAAAAGCTCGGCCCTGCTGGGGTGCTCCTCTCTGCTGGTGCTGAGCGAACCGCTGCTGCTGAGTAGGCAGCGGTGGACCTCGCGGCTGCGTGGCGGCTGGTCCTCTCTGCGCTGGAGCTGCCTTACGTCCTACTCGGTTGGAAGCCACTGCGCAATCCTTCAGCTGATGTGAAGGTGATCCGTAGTATAAACACGATCCAAGTCTCTGTCTTCAGTCGTCCCAAACATGTTCGGTCCTTCCGCAAAATGTACAATACGGGGCCTGCTGGAACTGCCTCTGCGGCTACTGTGTCTGCGCTCTGGCCGGGCCTCGGTGCTGCTGCTGTACTGGGGATCTAACAGTGGGTTGGAAGGGCTGCTGGTGCTAGAAGGTCATTGGCTGCACCTGAGGATACTTCGCCTGTGTTGGTTGATGGCTACCTCCGCCAAAAGTGTCTCGACTCCTCTTCGGCCTGTAATTCAGTTCTTCTTCTACAGCCTGGGCGACCTCCAGAATCTTCTTGTAGGTAGTGGCTCGGCTGGTGGCGATAGCTAAACGAATCTCGTGCGATAATCCCTTCCTGAACCATCGTGCTTTGTCTTTCGGGGTGCTGACTAAGTTCTCCGCAAAGCGACAAAGGCGAGAAAACTCCGATGTGTACTCGTCAACGGTGAGATTGCCTTGCTCCAGATGCTCGAACTGGCTCACTAACGCCTCTCGTGCCACATATGGATAGAACTTCTTCTTGAACAGTCGCTTGAACTCCTCCCAAGTTACGTCTAGAGCTGAAAATCGGGGCTCGCCTTGGTACCATGTCCGTGCGATGTCGAAAAGCTGTCCACTGGCTGACTCGATCTTCAGATCTTCTGGGACTCGGGCCATCTTCAGGTATCGTTCAACGTTCTCCAACCACTCGTCAGCGTAGATAATCCCCTCTGTCCCATAAAACTTTCTGGGCCTAAGGTCCATGAAGTGCTTGGACGTCCCAGGGTGCTGTCGGGGAGCCTTCCTCTGCTGGAGAGCCTCTCGCCAGGTATCGCGAAAGATGTTGGCCTGTTGCTGAAAAATTCCCAGGAGGGTAATATTGTCTAGTGCCGGTGGTGAAGGCAGAGCAGGTGCCGAATACATCGCTGGCGCGGGATGCATAGTAGGTGCTGGGTACATGTAGGGTGCCTGCTACATCATAGGAGCTGGATACATGGCTGGTGCTGGGTGCATCGCTAGTGGTGGAAAGACTGCTGGTGCCGGTGGAGGAATGGGTGTTGGTGCTGGAGTCTGCGGAGGGAACTATGGTGGAGGTGGAATGTCATCCCTGTGGAACCTCGAGTACTGTGGCTGAGCCGGTCCGTCCTGGTGAGTAAGCTGGCCTCCCAGAGTCGGAGGAGTCTCGTAGGTGAAAAACCCGCCAACTGTCGGTGGAGTGTTCAGTGCGGCATTGTTCCTGTCCTGCGAGTCCATTGGCTGAAAACAAAGAAAATCATTAGACGATAGAACGATTCAAACAGGATGCATAAAGATATATGAAATCGAACATAGAAGTCAATGACGCAATTTCAACTCATGGAGACAGTCCTTAGATCCCTATTCCTAGTCCTAGTCACAAGCCCGCAGTAGTATGACTAACCTAAGTACCACCACGGTTTCGCTGTCCTTGCGAAACTTTGACCTGCATGGGCCACCATAAAAACGTGTCACGACCCGTATCCACTATTAGGACATGATCCGTATACACGCCCAACCTACGCCGTAGAGTCGGCGGTAGAACGCTGTAACAATATGATGAACAACCATGCAGTAAAAATATATTACAATGAAAGTTTAACCACTCCAAATCCCAAATCAGCATCAAATAGATAAAATAGATAGACTGTCTCACAAAGAAAATGAATGAAGTCTAAAGTCAAACAATCTCAAGTACATGTCTCCAAAAGTCAACTCAAAATATATCCTACAATACAAAGTCCCTATGCTAACTAAAATCTCTAAGAAAGTGCAGCGAGATCAGCTGCTGCATACTCCTCCTGATAAGCAAGGTCCGTCTCTAACACATCTCCCAAGTACGGGCCATACTGGTCAGGACACACGATCTCATCGCCATTACCTAAAATTTGTTTGGTTATCCAGTCAGGATAGAACGAGTACAATTCACTGAATGCATTTCTAATATATGAAAGTGACTATATAACAGGGGTTAGCCTTTAGACATATGATCACAAAAATAAACAAAAAAACATAAATAAACTAAATATTGAAAACAGTAAAAGAAATGCATAAAAATACTCACCGACAGACTGACTGAAATACCTTTGATATGTGATCGGTCTCGGGACAATTACACGACACTGTCTACACTGTCTAAAGTTACACTGTCTACATTACATAAAGTTACACTGTCTATATTGTATAAAGTTACACTGTCTATACTGAATAAAGCAAGTAAAAATCACTGTCTACACTGTCTAAGGTTAGATCACATATCTTTGGCACTTCACCTCCCGACACAACAAGGAACAAAATCAATATAAAACTGAAATCACATATCTATCGACTAAATACTGCTGTATAGTAAAGATCAATACTGAAAACAAACAATAAACTGTACTCGCCAGGTGTCCTGAGCTGCTGGTTCAGATCTGATGCCAATCTCGAGTCCAAGCAACCTATTATATGATTTTACAATTGTTAATGGTTGAATACACAACAAAAACTACTTTCTATTTGTTTGTTAGGCTACTAGGCTAATTCCTACATCAACTTGGTTTCCTTGTCCTGATAGACAACCCCTCTAAGTTACTTATAGTTCCTATCTAGTGTATACCTCCAGCTTGTCTACATGTGTTCCTCATATATGGAACTTACCAATATCCCATTACTGATATTCTTCCCTACAGTATCTGTTTTATGCACATATTCCTGCTATCATGATAGCCTATAAGCTATCCCTTTTATAACAGGTTTGAACCATTAAGATAAGGGATAATCCTTCAGGTCTCTACTCTTTATTGAACCCGTTCCATCATAGTTCCTATATGGGGTTTTCAGTTCAGCAACAATTATCTTTATTAGTGTCATCACCAGTGTCATATCCTTAGTCCACACAAACAGAGGTAGGAATAGGTAAACAACAGCAGTATTAGCAGTAATCCAACTGTTGATGAATCTAAGCTAACAGATTAAGATTTTGATCTTGAGAGGACTCGAGTTCAATTCCCATTACTAATGAAACACCCACCCTATGTTTACTGCTGTCCAGGTTTAGCTTTAACTCAATTACAGAGTCTCGGTTGAAACAGGACAGTCACTTAGCATATCACCCACATGTCCCCATTATCATATTGCTACCCTGTGTTTTATTTAGGAGTCAAAAAGACTCCTGGCCCTCAGTATCAGGTGATCCATAATGCTTGATACCTAGGGGGTACTAATCAACCTGTGTATATCAAGCCTGTTACCAGGTTGACCCGAGTGACCCCCAATATTGATTTGGCATACTTCCTTTGTTAACTCTGTTTCTTCTCAGGGTTGCACCCAATGTCAACTATTCAAAATTTCCTATGACTCGATGTCTAAGTCATCAGTTATCAGACTAAATCTGAACCATAGAATATTATGGGTGCTAAAGAACCCGATGAGTATCTATCCGAGACTCTTAGTATTACCTAAAACCCCTTGAGCCCTTACATATTTACACGAAGGATTTCCTGGTTAACCTTTTCCTAACATGCCCATCAACCTAGAGTCTCGAGTTAGGAACTGATACCATCTACTCGGTATCCTATTGTATATGAAGTTGAACAAATATCAGAGTATATTGAGGACTCAGCGCTGCTTTGATACCAGGATAGTGTCCCAGTTATTGGGATCAAGCTTTGAATGTAACTCCTTGATACCATGGTTTATTGGCCTGATATCAAGTCCTGTTTAATGGGTATTCATCCTGAAACCGACCCAGGTGAGTACATGTAACTGATATGGCTTGAACCATTATCCTGAATGTACCCTCCAAATTTACCTAGATGGCACCCCAACTCACACTTGTATCGGTTTGTAGGTCTAATACCTGGGTTTATCTCAGTATCGAAATACTTGGTGTTCTCTAATACCAGATACCTAGTACATAGGTTACCAACTAATCTGAACATAAATATTGTGTGTCAAAGAACCCAGGTTGTCTTGATTTCGAAACAAGGCCTGATACAAGCCCTGACTGTCTATTTAGCCTGATACTCAAGATAATAGTCTAACTTGGTTTCCAGGTTACACGAGGAGTGGTGATGGTTGGAATACTCTGTTATAGAATTCTGGCTGACACCAATAGTATTCCTAGGATTTAGGATCAGGCCTTGCCTATCCTTCGATTCCCTGATCAATACGGTTGGTTCACTAAACATCAGTAATCCCATGGTTTCTCATATCTGAACTTAAGATCCTAATGGTTCCCAACCCAAAGTTATCAAGCCCTCTGTATCAGGTATCAATATGATACCCGACCCTTAAGACTGATCTGTTTGGGATCATACCATTTGTATATGGTCTCCACTGATACTCTTTGAGTATCACAGGGTTTGCAGATGGTGCTATTGGGTTTTGATGAATGCTTGGTATCGGTATGGTGGTTATTCCCAACATTAAACATGATTTCAAGGGATCAACTTGCAGCCAAAACTCAATTTTTCTAACTACTATCATCTACTTGTATTTCTTTAGGTCTTGCCAAAACTAATAGAATCTGAGATTGCAAACAATGTTCTATAATAAAGGAAAAGAAGCTAACCTCGGCTTGGCTCCTTTCTCTGTTCCCTGTTGCTCGACAGAAATCAGGAGTCTCTCTAGGGTTTGCTCTCTCTCCCTCTTGCTCGAATCAGAGATCAGGAATCTCCAAATCAGTATGTATATAAGCGGAGGAGGGAAAGGATAAAGGGGTCGGTTTATTTGAACTGTTAGAGTTTATCCTTGGGTTTCAAATCCTTATTCGAAAAGATTTTCTATCTAACTGATATGTTCAGCTGGGATTCCAAATAATCTAAGGGGTTTCGGGGTCGGTTTAGCAGGGATTAGAAGGAAACAATTCGAATGCTAACAGCATTCATGATTTAAGCTAGGAATTTACACATAACCCCCTTGGACTTGGGTCCTTGCAAGAAGTGTAGAGTTCGTATTGGATTTGTATCAGGACTATGTGTTTACTTCCTGATTTGAGATCTAGATTTGGAGATTATCAATAAAGTCCCTACACTACATTCTTTTGCAAGGCAGCCTCTTTATGGCAAAACATATATTTTCATATATAGGTGCATAGTAAACAAGTGTCCAATTTAAAATAGTAATTAAATAAATACTAAAATAATAAAATTTTAGATGGGGCTTACAGGATGTTATCGGGGTGGAGTACTCATGGTATTATGTCATGTCCGATATGCATGGGAAAGAGTAAGGCATTCCGCCTTTAGAATGGAGGAAATACGTGTTTTATTGATTGCCACCGCCAGTTTCTTCCTTCGTCACATTCGTGGAGAAGGAACACAGATGACTTCAGGGCTGATAAACGAGAAGTATCTCTTCCCCCATTGAGATAAACGGGAGATGTAGTTTGGGAAGAGGTTCGAGATTTACCGACTGTCATGGAAAATCTGGGATCAGGCCATCACATTGAAGGCTTCGGACAACATCACAATTGGACGAAACGAAGTATCTTTTGGGATTTGCCTTATTGGCCGGACAATCTCATAAGAAACAATCTTGATGTCATGCATATAGAAAAATATATTTGACAACATATTTAATACTGTGATGGATATTAAGGGAAAAACGAAAGACAATATTAAAGTAAGGAAGGACTTAGAAATTATTTGCAAGCGTCCAGAGTTGCATCTGTCGCAAAGGTCCAATGGTAACTGGATGAAGCCTCTAGCACCATTTACATTGTGTAGAGATGATAAACTGATAATATGTAAATGGATTTCAAAGTTGAGATTTCCTGACGGTTATGTATCGAATCTGGCGAGATGTGTCAATCTCAACGAACGCAGGTTGATAGGGATGAAGAGTCATGATTGTCACGTTTTCACGGAGCGATTACTTCCTATCGCTTTTAGAGAGATGCTACCTTCTCATGTGTGGACTCCGCTGGCCGATTATCTATCTTCTTTAGAGATTTGTGTTCAAGTAAGTTGACGGTGCAACATATGCTAGAACTTGAGGAGAAAGTTGTAGTGACGTTGTGCATGTTAAAAAGGGTGTTCCCTCCCGGCTTCTTTGATAGTATGAAACATTTGCCGATTCATCTTGCATACGAAGCACGTGTCGGTGCTCCCGTCCATTATCGATGGATGTACCCATTTGAGAGGTATAAAATAATCTTCTAATTTATACTTTTTTATTTAAATAATTCTAGTATTCAATATATTTCTTATAGATATCTAGGTCACCTGAAGAAGAAAGTGGGCAATAAGGCTCATGTAGAAGCTTCAATATGCGAAGCGTACATCATTGAGGAGGTTTCTAACTTCTGCTCGATCTACTTCGATACTCATGTCCGAACAAATCGGAATAGAGCGCCGAGGAATGATGAAGGTGATATCAATGCACCGAACGAAGGGATCCGTACAATCTTCAATATGGGGGGCAAGCCGACAAGTGCGGCTAAATTACGATGGTTGGATGACGATGAGTTTGAAGCCACACATCGGTATATATGCCTCAATAGTGGTATCAAAGAGATGGAAGATATTGAAAAGTAAGCGACACCATTTAATCATTCTAAATTCGATATTTAGAAGTGTGCTAACGTTTCTCCCTATTATTACAATACTTTTAGAGCTGAGATTAGAATGGAAAGACCTGATATTGATGATGATGATCTTGCTAGAGAGGTCGATATGAAGTTTCCGTCGTGGTTCCGAAATTATGTAAGGATTATAATCATTAGCCATTCTAAATTCGATATGTTACTACCCACACTTTGTCTAATGACTTTTCTGATACTACCCACACTAGGTCTTCCGTCCTGGTACATAGTTGCAGAAGAAAGGGCTAAGAGCAATTGCTATTGGACCGAGCAAGAAGGTGAAGTGTTGGAGCGGATATACAATCAATGGCTTTAACTTTAGAACTACTAATAAGCCTATCAATCATTCATTTGTCGATGAGGAGGCTAATTATACCAAAAATTCGGGAGTTCGTGTGAGAGCCTCAGTCTACGATGCCGATCCCGAATTCGACTACTACGGTGTTCTAAGATATATCGTAGAGATTGAATATTCTGTTGATATGAAGATTGTGCTTTTTAAATGTCGTTGGTTCGACACAACACCCAAGCAAAGATGGAAGATTGACAAACAATTTGGCTTTGTTGATATAAAACATGGAAAAAGATATGGAGGTTTTGAACCATTTGTGTTGGCTAGTCAAACCGTTCAAGTGTACTATACGAGTTATCCTAGCCGACGGCGCAGTACCCTGGATTGGTGGGCTGTATGCAAAACCAAAGCAAGAAATACATATAATGTTGGAGATGTAGCCTACCAAGAGGAAGAGGTGGTCAAGCCTCAACCAACATATATAAGTTTGGCTAGTGTTGAGGAAGAGGATTTAGAAGATATGGAGGTTGCGGTAGATGACGTTATGGAGGTTAACGTTGATGAAGAATTAGAAGATGTTGAGGAAGAAGTATTGGAAGATTAAGATGAAGATCATAGTGATAGTGAAAATGAAGAAGCAGAAGAAGACACTTCGGAATCAAATGATGATTCAGAAGACTCTTGGGAAGATGAATCAGACTAGTACGTACGTTTTAATTTAATATACGAGTTCCATTAGTATATGACATGACAGTAGTTTTTATTTTTAACACATCATCACTTATTATTTCTTTCAGATTTTTCTATGGCGCCGAGAGGTCGACGTTCACGTTTGCAGCTTGGATCTTCATTAAGTCCACCGAGAGGTCTTCATCATGCCCGCCGAGAGGTTTCCATCATGCCCGACGACCTAGATTTACTGTACCAGTACTTTCTTGTATTAAAATATTTTGGATATATGTATTAATATTTCTTATATTAAAATATTATTCGTATGTGTGTATGAAGCTAATTTTGGATATGTGTGTATGTGTTGTATTAAAACATTTGGGATACGTGTGCATGAAACTGAGAATTTACAGGAAACACAAATACTGATACGTGTGCCTAATGTAAAACTGTCGACAGGGATAAGGACTGCTGGAAACACGAATACTGATATTGTATTTGCAAACTATTTATATGACTGTATATTGTGTGTGTAAATGTCGACATGAATGTTGAGTGCGGGAAACACAAATACTGACATGCAATATTGTATTTAGCGACGGAATGGCGACGGAACAACGACAGAAAACCTGGAACATTGCAGGCTAGCGATGGAACAACGATAATTTTTTCGTCGCTACATGCCTGGAAAATTTACTTTGTAGGCTACCGACGGAATAGCGACTGTAGTTTCCGTCGCTAAGGTTCTGAAAAATATTATATTCCAGTATAGCGACTGAATAGCGACGTAAATTTTACTTACTATTCCGTTGCTATGTTCCTGTCCGACACCAAAAGTATATCGGAAACATCTTAGCGACGTAATTTTTCGTCGCTAGCCCGTCGCTACTCTCATGCTGAATTACGCCGCTGCGACGTCGGTAGTCCGTCGGTAACTATAGGGACAGAGTTTCCGTCGCTATTGTCACGATCCGCACCCACTGTGAGGGTACGAGTACGTAACAGCGTCCAGCCTATGCCGCAGTATCGGCGGTAGAACGCTGTTCTAAGTCTCTAACTAACCATCAACTCATGCAGTATATAATGTACTCATCATGATCAACTCCGAACGGAAGACAAGTATAAGATATGGTGTAACTCAATCACAGTCTAAGCACGATAAGATAATACAGAAGAAATCTAAGAATTAGAAGACAACTACTATAATAATAACAAAATCTCAACAATCTTAAATACAACACAGGTCTCAAATCCAATACAACAAGTTCTACAAGGAAACAGATGCAAGTCTACTAAACTAAATCCTGATCACTCCTGAGTGTCGGGGCCAAAGGTAGCTAATCCTTCGTCAGGTCCATAATGAGTAGGACAAATGTCCTCAGGGCAATCATCTATAAAATTTCAACAGGTCCAGTCAGGACAGGAACGAGCACAATCTCATCTAGAAAACCCAAGTAAATGACAGAGAACTATAAAGCAGTTATAGACAGTTGTATTGATGAACATGGCAGTTTATATTCAGGTGATGGTAAAGAAAGACAGATAAAGTGCAAAGGAAGTAAGTAACTAAACAAGAGAAGAATCATGGCAATAAAGACTGTAAAAATAGAACTAGCTGAACCAGGGTAATATGATATAAGTCCAGACAGTGAATGTATACGAGTGTAACTCCAATATAAGTCCAGTATAAGACGAATCTAATACAAGATAAATCCAGTAAGGGACGATTCCTGTCATAGTGATCAATGATTCCAGGGTGAGTCCAGCCTATACTCCAGCAGTGTGTTTTAAAATACCGAGATCGACATGTAAACGACTATAGATAATCCGGCACATCACACACCTGGCCGGGTGTGAGATGGCTATCATTCCAATTTGATTCCAGCATAGGGTAATTCCAGAATTGGGGTATGTCTACATGTCTTATTCTAGTATTTTTCCTCCCAGAAAGTGAATCCAGAAATCCGACACAATGATTCAAGATGAGTCCAGCCAAAATATGATGATACCAGTAAATGATTCCAGTAATAGAGGCCAGACAATAATGTGTGTCGCATACATGAATCCAGAAATATCCATACGTGTTGTAACAGAGAATCGCATACAACTAACTAGAACTGAAGTACAGTAATTGACAAGTAAATGAGAGAACTATCAGAGAATGTACTCGCCTGATACTCTGAAAAGAGTAGTATAATATCAGATGTTTGCAACAGAGTCATAATGTCCTAAACAGAGAAATATAGGTTATAATGTGTTTAAATAAGACAAATGAAGTTTATGATACAATCTACGTGATTTCTAAGCCAATCTAGGTCAAAGTCAACTCTTAGTCAAACCTGGTCAACTGTCTAGGTCAAACTAGGTCAAGGGCAAACTTGGTCAACTCTGGTCAACCCAAGTCAATACTCTAGTCAAACTAGGTCAATTGGTCACATCTAGACTCCATGTTGACTTTTGGTCAACTCTAGTCAATCTTGGACTGTTGGGTCAAACCTTGATCAATTCTAGGTCTAGTTAACCTATATCAAATCATTATCTACCTAGTTATAATATATATATATTTATATAAATGTATGAGTATCACATATATTAGATACTTACCCACATTCCATATTTACCCCCTATACTCTAACAGTGTACATATCCTATTATACATTCTCTACCTTCAAACTAGTGTGAAACAACCCCATATAGCAGTATACTAATGCCCTCTTTACCTTATACATGAATATTCACATATATAAACCATGAAAATCTATCCTAGACTCTAGAGTGGTAACACTCCAAACCTTAGGCTAATCTCTATTACCTTGCTAGTAGGTAACATCCCAATATCATGCATATCTAGACGTATCCTATATATTGGTAATACAATATCTATCAAGTACCCTTCCCTAGTCATCTAGGTAGACTCAACCCTTAGTTACTAAGGGGAGCCCCTATCTAGGCTAAGGCTACACCTTACTTTAGCTAAAATAGGATAAACATATACTAGATACTAAACTAGGCTAATCTATGAGGGTATCTAATACATATATATATATATATATATATATATATATATATATATATATATATATATATATATATATATATATTTATATATATATATATATATATATATATATATATATATATATATATATATATATATATATATATAGTATACACATGTTACTCTCTAGATACCCACTCCTGTTTTAGGATACACACATGGAGATCCCAAGGCCCCAAGCTCAAAACTCTGATACTCTCTCCATAAAACCATAAATCGGATACATGAATCCCATCACCAAATTGATACACTCATCAGAGCATGGCCAAATGGCCCATGCCCTGCTCCCAGCATTGGGGCCATCCCCTGCTGCCATGCTGCAGCTGCATGCTGCTGCAATGCTCTGCAGGGCCAAGCCAAATGGAACCCTTAGACCCAAACCAAAAATCCCTGAACTAAGTGGCCTATTCCTGCCCGACCCTCTTTCTAACCCAAGCCAACCCAAAACTGAATCCTAATGCACAAGGCCACACTCACTAACAACCCCCACAACATTAATCAGTTTTCAGGAAACAAATAACACAATCGTGGCAGGACTTAAGGAATTTACTGAGCAGACAATGTTGGATATTAATTGGGTCAAGATACTTAACATGTGGTGTCAATAGAGAGTGTGCAAGAGTGTCAATGTGGGTGAAATGAGTGATACATAGATGTAGGGATACATCACAGGTTTCAAAATTTTTAGGAAAACAGTAGATGTGTGTGTGTGTGACAAACGTACCAGTGTGTGTAGTGCAATGTGGGTGAAGTGAGTGGAATGAGTGATTGAGTGAACATTGATGTAAAATATCAGGAAAACAGGAAGAATTTTAGTGTATCAGGTAAGGGATAACTAGGATCGGGTGTTGTGTATTACAAATGTATTGGAGGGAAAGGAATGCAAGAGATGAATTGTACTGTGTAGTGAAAGTGCAGGAATTCATTGAACACATTACAGTTCCCACATGTAAACCATCTAACACGTGTATGAACTCTCTTTGCATTTGAATCATGGAAATGGGTTTGAAATCACAGGAATTTCAGAAATCAGTAAGCAGTGTTCATGTGTCAGTGTTCACAGGTTTCATTAATTTTCAGTTTTGTGTGTGTTTGTCTAGATAGTTGAAACAATATGTGACAGTTAACAATGTTTTAGGTTGTAGGTTGTGTGTGGGTATATACAATTTCAGATTTCAAGTCGACAGTTGGGTGTCAGGGAAATTAGGGAAGAACCCAATCAACTCCCATATATTCACAGTTTTCTGAATGAAAACCCCAAATCAGTACACAAGCCTTTCCCCAATCATCCAAACATGAATTCAACATACAAATATACATATAAATTTACATTTTAAAAGATTAAAACGAATTAGAATTCGAAAATATGCACTCAGTAAAACTGAGTATCAGAGAATATGAAAACCTCAATTCCAATTCAAAAATATAATTTACATCGAATTAAAGGCCAAAGTGGTATCGTGTGATGTCTAGGTGAGTGTCTAGCATGTTAGGGAGTGTCCAAGTGACGTGTCCGCGCCCATGAAGTGTCAAGTCGAGTCCAAACAGTAGGGTCGAACTCAGCATCAAACTGTGCTCAGCACAGTCTCGTGCGGACATGTCGTGTCCACTAGGACACGACACAAGCCACTAGGGGTCTCGTGGTCAAGGGTATAGGTAGCCTAGGTCTAGGTGGTCGTGTCTAAGACCCTGATATGTGTCCAAGTGTCCTCGTATCCGCGCACGAAGTGCGTATCAGTGGCACCTGTGCGCGCGTGTGTATGTGTGGTCGAGACGGTGCGGTCGAGATTTCTCCCAATCCACTCAACGAAATCATGTCAAATTTTACGTGCATGGTGTCAGTCATTGCCCGCAGGTGTCCACCAATTTTGGTGTCCAACCGAGTCGTGTCGTGTCGGATATGAACGTGTGGCAGCAGGACACTGCACGGGGCCTGTGCGCGGTGTCGTGCACGAGGTGCGTGTCCGTTTTGGACACGAAAAATCTACAGGATCGTGCTCAGTCATATACATTCATGATTTACACATTACTAGCTACCCAAATATATATTTTTTTTTGAAAACCAAGAACGAAAAGTTCTAAGAGACATTTCGTCGAACACCTATGTACATACGTTGATACGTGTCCGATACGGACACCAAACGGACACAAAATCCACCCAAATTCGAGTACAGCTAGGAGACTCCTAGATCTAGCCCTAAATGCAAAGAAAACGAAATTAAAATACAATTTAAGGGATTTTATCTATAGGTGCAATTAGCAAGAAAAGCCCTAAAATGAAGTGTTCCTCCTTGCTAGCTCGGAACCCCAAATTACTCAAAATCTGGGATTACTCTCCACCAACAGTAAATAAACAATAATTAGGTCCTAATGCAAAAGACTAGAGTTAAAAAGGAGTTGAAATAAAAAAGTTATGGAATGGCTCTTTACCTCTTTCTTCAAAGCTTGAAAAAATAATAAAAGAGGCAAGAACAAGGAAAAGATTATTTATAGGGAAGGGGGAGCCCTAATGGCTGGTCATAAAGTGAAAAATTTGGGTTAGAACTTAGTCTAATGGCTATGGGCCTAATTGCACTAGTCATGGAACCAATTTCTAAGTCTCAATTCTATGGACCAATTCACCAATCCTCCTATTTCAACTTGATCCTAAGTGTCCTAACTCGAGTTGACTTAAGTTAGACTAGGGTCCATACCATGTTAACTAGGTCACCAAGTCAAGGTCAAAATCTAGGACAGTCTATTAAGTCACAGCTAGTCAAAAGTTAAATTAACAATCACCAATGTAATAATTCATAAATTAATTCAAAGAGGCCAAATGACCAAAATACCCTCATGCTCAAAAGTAAAACAAATTATCCTAATGACATGGTCAGGCTCTAGGTTAGGCAGTCTCTCATGTTACACTAGCAAGGCATCAAAATCACAAGCCATAACTTAAAACAGTTTTAAATTGATTAAAAATTACCAAAATCATAATGTGAGTTAAATACAAATAAATAATAATTATAAATACAAAATTTCAAAAATACTCTCATTCCCGAAATTGGGTGTTACAGCTATTACGTCACATTTTCCAATAAATAGCGTGTCGCTAAATGCGTCACTAATCAATCGCTATTTCCGACAACTAGCGACTGATTTAATTTAGCGATACGTGATTTTCCGACAAACCATTTTCGTCGCTGATATGTCACTATTTGGCTTTAGCGACGAAAAAATGACTTTTAGCGACGGATCCCACCGTCGCTAAAAGCCTTTTTTTGTAGTGCTCGTGCACCTTTTGGTTCGCGCATCTTGCACCTCGTGCATATTTTGGTCTGCGCACCTTATACCTCGTGCACCTCGTACACCTTGCACCTAGCGCACGTCGTGCACCTTGCACCTTACACCTCGTACACCTTACACCTCGCACGCCTTGCACCTTGTGCCATGCACCTTTTGTCCGTACGCGAATCACTCTAAATGACTATTTTTGTCCGTTTAATCTATTTTGTAGCTAGAATCTTAAAAAACTCCAAATATGAAAGTTGTAGATCTTTGTCTTGGTTTAAAGAATCTTCTTGTCTCACTTTAATAAGAGTTCATATGTGACTTATAGTTTCAATCACACATGGATGTTCTCGATCTTCTTTGCATGTTTTTCTATACTTGGCCTAAATTGCGAAGATCTGACTTGACACTTGATAGTCTTGAGATAGTAACTTGAACTTGACTTGAACATGATAATATGAACCCGTCTTGATAACTCTTGATAAGTGGTCCATCGAGGCGCACTCCAGACAAGTATTCTTGACATGGCAAGTAACCTGACATGACATATATAATCTTGAAAGGCTGTTGCGACAGCTACCCTGACTTGCTAAGTAACTCTTGTCTTGACACCGTGGTTGACTTTCTTGATTGTGCCTGTACAAGCTACCTGTCTCGTCTTGCATCATGTCTAGGACATGGATTCCTGGTTACCAAGGTCAGGAATTCACAATAAATCTGACTAGGTTAATGACTAGATTGATCAAGTAGTTCATATAGAGATTTTTCCCAGTTACAGGCGATCCGTTATCCCGGCCACACTTGAGGGACTTGTAGCCTGTCGACGAGTATGACACATTTTCAATCCACTGTCATGTGGGGCACTTCTTGAAAATATAAGTACTGAAAGTACACCAGTAATCTTGATAACTCTTGTAACTCTAATAAATCACCTCTCCTGGATAACCTGGATAGCTGCAGGACTTGTGACTGTGGGAACATCTCAACTGCATCTTGCTAGTAACTAGGCCTTTGATAACCCTAGTTAGCTAATGATAGCAAGCCGTAGGACTTGATTGGCCTTGCCTGAATGGATTGGTGGGCTGTATGCAAAACCAAAGCAAGTGTTAGCTCGTGTTGAAACTTAAATTCCTGTTTGCCTAAGGGCTGTAACATGATTGACAAATCCTAGGGTTGATCATGTATGACTTAACTCTTGCTAGTCTCGTATTTTGTATGACTAGCTTCATGATCATCTGAATATGTAATGTTTGGGACACCTTATATGTCTGATGATCTAACATCTTGTACATTTATTTGCTTGCTTGAGATTGAGACACTAGGCTTGTTCCTGACCATAGAGACCGATGGATTGTAGTTTAACCCTCATGCATCTAGACAACCTTGACCGTATTGCGAAGTGGGTTGCCCTTCAATGTACGTAGCTGGCTGTGTTTGTCTCCCGCTCTCCAGTATTTTGGTTCTGGAGCGTGACAATTAATATTTTAAAAAGTATGAGGGAGAGAAAGGAGATTTGCAGGTGTTTTGAAGAGGAAATGGTTTTGGGTAACTCTACTCGTCATTAGGGGTGGGCACGGGTCGGACTGGGCCCAAATTTGTTAGACCCGGACCGGATCCGTTACTTGGCGGGGTGGGACGGGACGGGTCCAAAAAATATTGGACCCAGATCGGACCCGACCCGTTTGAAACGGGTCCGAAACGGGTCGACCCGCGGGTCCAAACGAGTCCAAAAAAAGTTTAAAAAATTCTATAATAGTAAACATTTACATATGTTATATTGTCTATAAGAACAAAACAAGTCTAATGTCTTCCCAAACTTCTCCAATTTGTTTAGTAAACAATAAGATATTCTATTATGTATAGACTATAATAACAAAAAATGCTAAAAATTGATATAAAAAAATATATACTCCTAGAAACGGGTCGGGCCGGGGCCCCATTTATTTTGAAAATAGGACCCGGCCCGACCTGTTAATGGCACACGACCCGTCCCGGCCTGTCCCGTTTAAATTTCAAAATTTAGGAACCGGCTTGTTTAGACATTTTACGGTTCGGGCCGGGTCGGAACCGCGGGTCCTAGAACCGTATTCCCACCCCTACTCGTCATCTTCGTTCTTCATCAGTTTGTAATCGTATTTTTCATCTTCCAAGTAGTGTGGTGATCCGGTTTGGATCAATGAGGAGCTTGTAAGGAGTCGCGATTTTTCAGGGTTGAGATTCCGATCTTGTCGAGATTTTTCTCGCAAGAGTTTTTCACGTAAATAATTACTGTGTGTTTGCGTTTGGTTCTTTTTTTGATTGTTGACGTTTTGGTTGTGCATTTTTACTCGGTTCTTTCACAGCTCTTTGGTTTGGAAAAACGGTTTATGTGTTTCGTTCTCAACACTCTCATGCTCTGCCCGCCCCGCCCCGCCCCGCCCCGCCCCTCCTCTCCTGATCCAACTCCCCCTCCCTCGCCCAGCTCACACGAGTACCGTACGAGTACTGTAAGAGCCATATAGTACGGTTGAACAAAATATATTTAGGCCAAACTCCAGGGATACCAAGTTTATTACCTGCAAACATAAACTTCCGAGAAGCCACAAACGAGAAATACTCGGAGAACGTACACCGAAATCTCCTTATTCCAAAGACAGAAGCCAAAAGCAAAAGAAAGAAAATGTTAAGATCGCGTACGTACGTATACGTACTGCATGCTCAATTCTTCAAGAGGACGTAGTGGATTCCAACCCTCCCACGAACGCCGCGAGATTCCGAGCCGACGAACCCCCCTCTCCGACCGCCTCCCTCGCCTTCTCGCTCCACGCCTTCGCCTTCCTCCTCATGGTCACCCCCTCTCCTCCTCCTCCCATCACCACGTCCAAACACCTCCTCAGCTCCTCCCCCGCCACCACCCCTCCCCCGCCCACCTCCCCCCTCACCCCCACCCCCCACTCCTCCTCCGCCACCTTCGCGTTCGTCACCTGGTCCGTCCACTGCGGCACCATCACCATCGGCACCCCGCACGTCATCGCCTCCGCCACCGAGTTCCACCCGCAGTGCGTCACGAAGCACCCCACCGACCGGTGCGCCAGCACCCTCGCCTGCTCGCACCACTCCACCTTCATCCCCAAACCACCATCGTCATCATCGTCCTTCATCATCGCCCAAATGTACGGCCTGCCGCTCGCCGACAGCCCTTTCTTTATCTCCTCCTTCTGCCCCTCCTTCAGCGTCGCGTAGCTGCCGAAGGAAACGTACACCACCGATCCCTCCTGCTCCTTCGCGTCGAGCCACTCCATGTACTTGCTCGTGTCGTGCTCGTAGAGATCGTTGGTGGCGGTACTACTACTGATTAGCTTTCTCTCTTCGGGAGATAATGTCAAGCTTGGCGGAACTAGAGGCCCGACGGGGACCATGTCGATGACAGCTTCGAAGCCAGCGATCACATCCTCCTCTAGAGCACGAAATGTGTTGAGTATCACTCTCGGCTTCGCCCCCGCCGACACTTCTCCGCGTAGTGCTTCGAACACTTCTCCGTAGAGAGTGTAGAGGAAGGAGTAGAATGTGCCCTCCGGTCTCGAGCTGGTGAGCAAGGTCGGGAGGTCCTTCCTCCGAAAAGCCGGGAGCCCCGGCAGCTCGACGAGGGACGAGGGGTCGGCTCCGTGCGCGGAGAGGAGCTTGTCGTATCCGGCGAAGTAGTGGTAGTTGATGGCGAACGTGGTGGCGGACTGGATCCAGAGCAGCACCGAGGGGACGCCTAGGTCGCGAGCGACCTCGGCGGCCATCGACAGGAGGAGGGCGTAGACGATGCAGGTTATCGGGCGGCCACGCGCGACGAAGCCGGCAGCGATGGCTTTGAGGCTCTCGGCAATGCGGCGCTTGAACTCGGCCGGGTTGGCGGCGGAGTCGAGGCCGTCTTCGATGCCGTCGGAGTACGGCATGTAGGTGAGAAGGCCGTCCTTCTCTTCTTGGGGTTCTAGCTCGGCCGAGGGGAACATGCGGCGGTAGGCGAGGATGGGGATGGCCAGGGTGACTCGGGCCCCGCCGGTTTCGATGAGGCGGCCGGCGAGGCGGCGAGCCGGGTTGATGTGACCCTGCGCTCCGATGGTGATCACCAGGAAGTGTTGCTTCGCCATTCTTAGCTAGGCTCCGTCCAATATTGTGATAACTAGGAATGCATCTATCAGTCTATCTATACTTAAAACACTCCCACAGCAGCAATTAGGAAATGAATGTCACCCACGCATGCACAACCACCATCACCACCGGTACGCACACGGCAACCACCGCTACCGCACCGCTGCGCACACATGCACAGCAACCACCGGTCAAAGCTTCATTGTAGTGGACAACTTGATTGTTGCACCATGTGAACATACATAGTACGTACTACGTAGTGGTCACTGATATAGTTTTATTGGACAGCATTTATAAGTTTTTCTTAATTGCATAAGACAGGAGAAATTAATTATATATAAAGGGATAAAGTGTTTTTTTTTTTTTTTGGCGTTTTGGAATAAAATTAGAAGTCGTGACCTCGAAAAACATGTAATACAACGTATACAAGTTTAACGTCGAACATTGCAAAAAAAAATCATCACACTTAAATAGAGTTGACATCTTTCCTAGAGAAGACGCCAAAAAAGTTGATGTTCTATTAATTTCATAGACATGTGTTGGTTTATTTGGTTTAAATAGTGATATTAAAATTTTGGATTTGTTACCAAGGATAAGGTTCAAATTTTACTATCAACTTTTTTTTAACACATTTTTAAACAAAACACAACGAGAAGATCACAAAAATTCCAAAAAAAAAAACCTCTTTTATATATATATATATATATATATATATATATATATATATATTGCAAATGACCTTTAGCATAATGGTTAAGTAGGGGTGCAACTCGGGCGGGCTAAACCCGAACCCGATCGGGTAAACCGGTTAACGGGTTGGGTTAGGGTTGAAAATATTCGGGTTCGGGCTTGGGCTCGGGTTAAAATATTTGAACCCGATCGAAAATCGGGTTGGACTTGGGTTCATGTGTTGGGTAACCCGAAGAACCCGAAACCCGACATACATATAATTTATATATATATTGTTTCATACTACTTAAATAAAAAGTTTAAACTATAATTTTTTTCACCCGAACACTTCAATTCCTTGTCCTAAATCTCTTTTCAGTTTTATTTTGTAATGATTGAAGCTTGATTGCTATTTGATTATGCATTTAATATTACTCTTGTTTAAAATTATTTCAAATATCATATTAGAGTCCGATAAACCCGATGGACCCGACCCAACCTGTGAACCCCTGTTTTTCAAATTTTATTTAATTAGTGTTAATTAATTATTAATGTCATATTTAGCCTTAAAATATTTATCAGGATTTTTAGAAATTTTTCTAGAATTTTTAAATAATTTTAAATGAGTTTTAAATACAAAAATATTATTTTGCAATTAAATATTTTAATATTTGTTTGTAATATTTAGAATTGTTTTAATATAGTTATGAAATTTATTAAATTGCTACAATAGCATTTTGTAATTAATCAATTATTTTTAAGTGTGGAATGCAAATTATCTATTTGCATTTAGACTGTTAGGGACCTTTGTGTAATAACCTAAACTCTAGGAGGTTTTCTGTAATTCCTAAACCTACCCACCCCCGACGACCAGGCTGACCCCCGACTACCCAACGACCGCCGACCCGACTGCCCCCGCCTTTCCCGGCCGACCCACCGCCTTAAACCGACCTATAAATACCCCCCCTTCTTCCCCAGACCTAACCCTAACCCAATAACACCACCACGACCGCCCACAACCACCGCAACCTTTCTTCTCCGACCAAAACCCTAAGCCCTAAACCCTAACTCCGGCGACCCTTTGTCCAGCCCCTACAGCGACGCTCACCGCCCCCCAACCACCGCCGACAAGCTCGTCGTGACGAGGCGAGTCGATCGCCGCCTGAGCGCCACCGTCCCATCGCCTCCTCCGCCGTCCACGGCCTTCGAAATCCTCCCTAAAGCTGGACACGTAAGTGGCAGTGTCATATTCGTGTCGTTCGTGTCTCGAATCCACGTATGTGGTTCGCCGTGTCCTGGCGAGCACGAGGGTAGGACTGGACACAGCATACTCGTGTCGTGCGTGTCGTAATCGACCCGGACACTTAGACTCCTGTGTCCCTAACTGTCAGGACACAGGATTGTTATATATATATATATATATTTATATATATATATATATATATATATATATATATATATATATATATATATATATATATATATATATATTTAATACTAAAACCTAAATAAAATAAACCAGAAACCTAACTCTAACACAACGAGTGGGCTGACCCCCTGGCCAGCCCGACCGAGTCTGAGAACTCGGCTCAGTGGCTTGAGTTCGAGGCCCCCCCCCCCCCCCCCCCCCCCGTTGTGTTGTTATTTCTTTTTCTTTTTCCTTTGTTTTTCTTTTATTTTATTATTTATATATATATTTATATATATATGTATACAGTATTTGTATATATATATATATATATATATATAGATATATATATATATATATATATATATATATATATATATATATATATATATATATATATATATATATATATATATATAGATATGTAGTATTATATATATATATATATATTTTTATATTTAGTACATATATATAATATATATATATATATTATATATTTAGATATATATATATATATATATATATATATATAATATATAGTATATATATATATATATATATATGTAGATTTATATATATATATGTAGTATTTATATATATCATATATAATATATATATATTTTTTATATTTAGTACTATTATATATATATATATATATATATATATATATATATATATATATATATATATATATATATATATATATATATATATATATATATAAATATATATATATATATATATATATATATATATATATATATATATATATATGTACATATATGTATATATGTATATATATATATTTTTTTCTTTTTTTTTTTATTTTTATTTTTTATTTTTTTTAGGGATTGCCCTTTTCAGGGTTCCCTTCCAGAAATTCTCAGAGGTCCAAGGTCAAGCCTAAGACCAGTGAGGGGGTTTGGAAATGTATATATGTATATATGTTCATGTGTATATATATTATTATATATATACTATTATATATATGTATACAATATTTGTATATATATATATATATATATATATATATATATATATATATATATATATCTATATATATATATATATATATATATATATATACTTTATATATAAAGTATATATATATATATATATATATATATATATATATATATATATATATATATATATATATATATATATATATATATTTTTAACATATAAATGTATATATCCATTATGTAAATATCTATTGTAGGAGCGTAAAAAGTGCTTCAAAGAAAGAGTCATCTCATTCGTAAGTGGCCCGCTTCACGCCTAACAGAGCAGATAATTTCTTTACGCCCAAGACAAGGCTAATTGTATTACGCCTAAGCAGATTGATCATTTTACGCTTGGGTCTACACCGGTGATTTTACGCCAAGAACTGAGCAGCCTCTTTCACGCTGGACAAAAGCTATCAAATCTCGCATTTAATGCAGACTTTGACATGAAGATATCAATGATGGCATTTACCACAGAATTCAATAGAATTTGTCTCATACAAAGACCATTGTTGTCATTTATAGAGATCGAGCTACTTTACGCTCACTGAATGGTTTCTTTTACGCACGGGGTTTTACATGAGTCCTTACGCTCATAAAAAATAATGTGTGCGTGAAGTCTATTTGAGCCATTTTACGCTCAAGGTTATTCGATAACCACTTTACGCTGGAAACCCATGACAGAGCTAGTTTACGCTCATCTTTTTACGCCCGATTCGTTCTGGCCAGTTTGGAACGTGGTGTGCCTACGTGGTCTTCATGCCACATATTTCGAAGAACGTGTGTACATGTATCATATTCTTACTGAAATGATGGGACACGTGTCAGCATATACAGAGGATGATTCTGATCGTGGAGGACAGTTGTTAGCGTAAAGACAGATGTTGATGCTCTTTTACGCACGAAAGCCCCAGTCTATAAATAGACTCATTTTTCTCATACAACACACACGGGGAGAGACAGGAGAGAATACAGAGATCAGAGCTTCGAGATTTTGATTCTCTAGAGCATCCTTCTTCAACTTTTCTTCCAGAACAAAGTGAAGCAAAGCAGGAAAGCATTCGGCCTCGCCATCAGTGCCCAAGTGCGTCGATACCTTTCTGGTGCATTAGTTCTTCCAATTTGTTCTTCTTCAAGCAGTGATCTTCATCATCATCATACGGTCCAAGGAACAAAGTGATCATTTACGAATCAGACTTCCATAGCAATACTTTTCCAGAATCAAATTTGTACTTCTTGTACTTTTTTTTCTTGTTTTTGTTTTCAAAAGCCAATTCCTCCAAGGCATTTTGTTAATCGAAACAAAAATGGCGACTCTGCTGGGGACTACCTTCTCCTCTGACGAGGAGGTGATTGCTCAATATGATGATGTTTCGGTCGGTTCGACCAAGAAGACTCTGGTGGTACACTTCGACCAGACTGCCTATGAAGAAATGCTCCGAACTGGGGGTGGTTCTCGCCATTCCAATGTTCAAAAGTCTCGCAAAGCACAAAAAGTTTGGATTCCCAAATCCAAAGTGATTTCTGATCTCTCTGCTGCTTCTGATGACAAAGGGATTCTTTCCACTCCTGTCGTAGGGGCTCCCGTTCATAACGAGGCAGTCCCTACTTCAAAGTTGCACTCGAAGTGTGACGATTTGTCTCCCGTTTGTAACGGTGAAGATAACCAGGTTTCACGCCCACTGCGTAAAAATCAAGTTTCACGCTCAGTGGGTAAGAACTAAATTTTACGCTCAGTTCATAAGAATGAGACTCCCATTCGTAATGGGGCAGACTCTAAAGCTTGTGCTTCTGGGTGTAAGAATCAGTCTTCCGTCGGTGACGTGGTAGGCCCAAATAAATTATGCTCCTCGCATAAAACAAAATCTCCCGTTGGTAACGTGGTAGATAACAAGATTTTACGTTCCATGCGTAAAGATAAATCTCCTGTCTATGACAGTGTAGATGAAATCCACAATGATGCTCACATGTCGAATGTGAATGTATCTAAACGTGTGTAGCGTAAAAATATTGTTGGTACAACTTCTGTTCTACACCAACAACCTTCTTATACTGCTTTACGCAAGGTACCAAATTTACAAATCACACGCCAAGAAAATGGAGTCCTGCGTGCTAAATCTCAAGATTTACGTACACAATTCCAAACGCGTAGAAATATACAATTTGGTTCTGCGAATGCAGCCAGTAATCTTCTTTATACACAAGGGACTAAACGTTTTTCTACCCCCAATGTAATAAAGAAGAATACTTCATCCACTCCTTCTGACTTACGCGAATTGCTAATACAAAAGCGTAAGAATAGACAATCTCCGGTAACATTCTCCCAAGAAAAACATCTTTGTGAATACCACCAGGTTGTGATCAACTGCTGTTGTTCGGCTTCAAGACGATCAGTTTTTGATCGATTAAGTTTCAATGTACCTCCACATCAAGCTGAAGACCAAGAACATGAGTTGCCATATGTGTCAGTCAACATGGCATCTCATACTAACAGAGGGCGGCATCCAAGACGGAACACGTCCCAAACTCCAAGTCAACAACAGTTCAACAGGCTTCTTGATTCCTTTGAAGGAGTATATCAGAATACTCGATCAAGAAGACAAAGACAATTGCAGACTTCTGATTCAGAGGCTGGGGGTACTCAATCTTTTGAGTCTGACACCGATAGCGTGGATTCGTACTTCTATACAAACCCTTCTGTATCTTCAAGAGAGGTTGAATCCTACTCTGTTGGAGATGAACCAGAGATGTCATCTGCTAATACAGAACAACGTCTCACTGCTGTTGAACAATCACTGAAGGATATGCTTAATATGGTGCAAAGCATGCATCAAATAATCTTGAATCAGCAAACTGCTCAACCGACAGTAGTGACACCGGCACCAGAAGCAGCACAAACTCAAGATAGTCAAGGGGCTGAAATACCTTTGAACATTCAAGAGCCTGCTGCTAATCAAAATTCTGCATCTCTGGATCCCATCATTTCAGAAGATGTACCACCTCCAGTAGGGGTCATGGCGCATCCAACGACTACTCAGTCAAATGTGCTTCCTCAAACCAACGAAGCCATTCAAGCAGTGCGTGAACTTAAAGCACAGTTTAAAGTTTTAAGGCACAAAGATCAACTCCAGAGGCTAGGAATTAAGCAACCTTATCCTCCTCATTGGAATGATGTACCCTTTCCACCGAAGTTCAAGCCACAATCCATGGTTTTGTTTGATGGAAAAGCATCTCCCAGTCAATATATCAACTACTTTGATATTATGACTGTACACTTGCAGAAAAATGATGCTCTTCTCACTCGAGTGTTCATCGGATGTCTGACGGGTTCAGCTTACGACTGGTATCGTAGCTTACCCGATAACTCTATTTCGTCTTTTGACGAATTCAAAGCAATGTTCCTATCCCGCTTCTATGAAGGAGGTATGGACATGAACATGTCCTCCTTGATAGAAATCAAACAAAAGGAGAAAGAAGATACTCGGACGTTCATTGAACGTTTTCGACAGGCTACTCTAAAGATGCCTCCTGGTATGCCAGATTCAGCGTTGATTGACACGTGCAAGATGAATCTGCGACCATCCATCGCTGTCTTCACATGTTTCCAATTCACAGATTGGGCTTCGTTCATCATAGCAGCAGTTTCTGCCGAGACCAATGGTAGGTTGGCTCGCGAACATGGGATGATTTTCGCTTCAGAAGATAAAGGGAAGAAAAATAATCCTGGCAATAATCCCGACAATCATAATGTGAAAGGAAAAGATACTCTTATGGTCAATCTTTCCAAGAACAAGACGACATCAAGCAATCAAGAATCTTCCAGGCCAAAGGAAGAATACTCCTTTGACGAAAGCGATATCCCAGGGATATTCCAATGTCTGGTGAAAAGTGGTAAACTTCATATTCCAGAGCCAAAGAGGCCTAATGAGGTAAATCTGACTGACAATCCCAAGTATTGTATCTATCATAGATACATTAATTATCCTACCAGTGCTTGCTATGTCTTGAAAAAAAAGATCCAAGAGCTGATAAATGGTGGCGCCATCGCTTTAACCAATGATGACCATACGGTGACAACCAATATGGTTTCTCTTCAGTTTGGGGATTTTCCTCCACAGCAAGTCCCAGATGGAATTATACCAATTCCGAAGGCGACGATGAAGATTGTGAATATCCCACCTGCCAGGGAAGAAAATACAGATTTGCTGCCTCTCACATTGAAGAATGGTGAAATCATATCCTGATGACTTGGATCATCTATGGGACGACCTCCCTCTGGAAGATAGACTGAAAGGACTAAACATCTGTCCTCCAAGTCTAGCTCCTTCTACCAAGCTCAAGCTTACTCATCAGCAGTGGCTCGCCATGAATAGTATTCCTTTATGCTGGGCACAACAAGTCTTTGCTGCTTATAAAAAAGCTCCAACAGGGATTTCTTCTCGTATCCCGAATCCTTCTTCTCCCTTAACTACAGAGACGTATGTACTTCATTCTCCTGTAGTTGCAGAGATTCATTCCTCTTTCTGTGCTGAAACGCCTGTTCAAAGTCCACTGCCTATCCATTTGTATAGTCAGCAATCTGTTATTCTCATGAAGAAGATGGGTTACGACTTTCAAAAGGCAGAAGGTTTGAACCATGATAAAGGAATCCGTCTTCCTTTACAAATTCAAAATCAGAATTCTACCGTTGGATTGGGTTCTAAAATTCCTCGTAACAGTCCTCACAAGAAGAAGGCTAAAGAAAGAAAGACTAAATCCTGTAATATGGTGCTTTCTTCTCCTGAGCCTGAAGAAAAAACTTTTGCTGGTACAAGATCTGGAAAAGAGTACCACAAAGACTATGAGGGATCCTCCAAAGAAGCAGAAGATGTAGTGGAAACACTACCGCTTCAATCTTCTCCTGTTTCTGCTAAACCGTCTGTGGTTGAAAAGGGGAAACAGAAAGCAGTGCTCTTTGATATCCCATTGAAGTCTGCTTCCAGCCAGGGGGTGACAATGAAGCCTTACAAATTCGATATTCTAGCTCAGTTAGCCAATACTCCGGCTAGATTGTCTATATTTGAACTGCTTCGCCTCTCCAAAGAAAGCAGAGAGACCTTGAGTGAAGCTTTACTTCAAGCAAATTTATGCTTAGCTCAACTCAAGACTCCCGATAATATACCAGTGTCATGTCCACAATGTCATAGCGTGATGGAAGCAATTCCCAACATCATCTTCACACAAGAGGATATGCTATTGAAACACAACAAGCATGATAGACCTCTGTGCTACACTGGATATATCGGATCCACTGAAATTGACAGGATTTACATTGATCCCGGGTCCTTAATTAGCATAATTCTTCAGAGTATGCTAAGACCCTTGAGGATTCCTACTAGTGAGCTGACTTACACTAGTACCACTATTGTTGGTTTTAACTCTGGCAAGAGTAAGCTACTGGGGAAGATTCGGTTACAGATTCAGATTGGTGATCTTCGATCCATGGTAACTTTCTATGTTATCAACTCGGATGTATCCTACAATATTCTTCTTGGAAGACCGTGGATTCATGAGCACAATATTGTGCCTTCAACTCTCCACCAATGCTTCAAATATGTAGATTCCCAAGGAGTTGTGAAAACTGAATTTGCTGATATTAATCCTTTCAAGGGTGTCGAAGCCTACTTCTTTGATTCAAGGCTTTATAAACAGAAGCATATGAAAGAGATATCAGACATGGCTGAAGAATCATCATCTGAGGATCAGTCTATTAATGAAGATCCGCCAGAGGAACAACACTTGAAGATCATAGTCAAGGGACGAATCCAATCTCAACTTGTCAATGATCAACCTTTGATAATCAAGGTTAAAGGAAGAACTCAAACTTCATCTGAGGAATCAATAAAAATTCCTGCTAAGAGCCAAGTTCAACCTTTTATGATCAAAGTCAAAGGGCGTACTTCTGGTACGAATGATCCAGAATCACCATTGATCGTCAATATTGACAATTCTACGCAGAAGGCGCGTGGCAATCAGACTGTAAATGATGTAAATATTGCTCATCTCTTTGATATCAATAAAGATTTCCTTTTCGAGTATATGGCTGTCAAGTTTATTGAGAGAATGACTTTATCTTCTGATAATCAAAGTCATCAATATAAAGACAACATAGATTCCTCATATGATGAATCTAGACAGATATTCTCAGTCAATATGGTTCGAACCGATGATGAATCAGAGCCATTTGAGAATGATCCTTGGGCTCAACAGATGGATACTCAATGGAAACTTCGTTTTGAACAGCGACAGCCACCTACAGAGGATGAGGTTATCCAGATCGATGTTGGAAATGGAATTACGCCCCAAACCAATATTCATCAGTAAGAATCTTTCTGAAAATGAAAAGGAAGAATTGACAAAACTTATCAAAGATTATATTGACATCTTTGCATGGAGTTATGAGGATATGCCAGGACTAGATCCTAAAGTTGCTACTCATAAACTTAATATTTTGCCTAACGTCAAACCTGTAAAACAACAGCAACGGCACTTTAGACCAGATATGATGGATGCAATTGAAGCAGAAGTCAAAAAGCTGATCACTTGTGGTTTCGTTCGTGAAGAACAACACCCTGATTGGGTGGCCAATATCGTTCCTGTTATGAAGAAGGACGGAAAAGTCCGAGTTTGTATAGATTACCGAGATCTTAATACAGCTTGTCCAAAGGACGAATTTTCACTTCCCATTACTGATGTCATGATAGACAATACATGCGGTTTTGAACGTATGTCTTTCATGGACGGATTCTCAGGATACAATCAGATCAAGATGCATCCAGAAGATGAGAAGCATACATCTTTTCGAGCACCCCTTGGGATTTTCTGCTATACGGTTATGTCGTTTGGTCGTAAAAATGCCGGTGCCACATATCAACGAGCTATGAGCAATATCTTTCAAGAACATCTACGGAAAATAGTTGAATGCTACGTAGATGACATTGCTGTTAAAAGTCGGTCAAAGAATGATCATATTCAAGACTTGAAGACAGTTTTTGAATTGATACGTCAACATCAATTGAAAATGAACCCTACTAAATCTTTTTTAGGGGTTTCCAGTGGCAAGTTTTTAGGATTTGTCATTACCTCTCAGGGTATCCATGTTGATCCTGATAAGGTTAAAGCAATTCTTGAAATACGCCCTCCTCGTAATCTGAAAGAACTCCGTGGCTTCCAGGGCCGTATTGCTTATATTAGAAGATTTATATCTAATCTTTCTGGGAGATGTCAACCTTTCTCCCGTCTATTAAAGAAAGGAGTATCTTTCGTCTGGGATGAAGCATGTCAAAATGCCTTCAATGACATTAAACAATATCTTACAAACCTACCTGTTCTGGTACCTCCGGTGATAGGAAGGCCATTTTTGCTGTACGTTCGGGCCTTGGATCATTCACTTGGCGCTCTTCTGGCACAAAAAAATGATATGGGTCATGAACAAGCAATATATTATTTGAGCAGAATGATGGTAGGAGCTGAACACAAATATACTCCTGTGGAAAAAGAATGTCTAGCTTTGGTTTTTGCCGTCCAAAAGAC
This sequence comes from Iris pallida, assembly GCA_029216955.1. Lineage (NCBI taxonomy): Eukaryota > Viridiplantae > Streptophyta > Magnoliopsida > Asparagales > Iridaceae > Iris > Iris pallida. The sequence goes on from JANAVB010003200.1 coordinate 7,164,506, forward strand.
AAGGTACTATGTCACTGGACAGACTATTCATGTCATCTCTAGAATAAATCCCATTCGGGTATTGATGAGAAGACTGAGCATTCTTAATTCCAGGTTAGCTACCTGGGCGATGTTGCTCACTCCTTATGACATGATCTATGTGTCTCAAAAATCAGTAAAGGGCCAAGCATTAGCTGATTTCTTAGCTGCTCATCCTGTACCTGAAACTTCAAAGTTATACGAAGACATTCCAGATGAAGTAGTGGATTGCAACATGGCTTTAAAAAATGACATATGGTAATTATATTTTGATGGAGCATCACGAGTGGGACCTAAAGGCAATATTGTTTTTGGAGTAGGAATTGTCTTGGTTTCTCCTGACAAAATGGTTATATACCGTGCCTATTCTCTTAATGAGCCGTGCTCTAATAATGTAGCAGAATATAATGCTCTATTGATTGGTCTCAAAGTAGCAAAGCAATTGGATATCGAATTCCTAGAAGCTTATGGAGATTCACAATTGATCGTCAATCAAGTTAGAGGGACGTATGAAGTCAGAAATCCCGATCTCATTCCTTATCATCAGGTGGTAGTCGAGTTGGTCCTTTCATTCAAAGGGTTCTTCATTGAATTTGTACCACGTTCTCAGAATGTAGAAGCTGATGCTCTTGCCAGCTTAGCTGCAGATTTGGCTGTCCCGATCCGAAGGCAAAATACAATTACTTTGTTAGATCGAGACTTGTTCTGTGTGAAGAGTAATCTGCATATTGAACAAAGTTATGTTACAGAGGCAAGTTCCCAGCAGAAAGATTGAAGAACACCATTTATTGATTATGCAGTTCATAGAATTTTGCCTGAAGATCCTAAAGAAGCTGCATCAATTAAAAGACGATCATTTCGATTCTATTACGATCCGTCTTTACATATGCTATATCGGCGTTCATATGACGGACTCTTGCTGCATTGTCTTTCAGAAAGCGAAGCCAAATAAACACTGCGTGAGGCTCATGATGGTGTCTGTGGTGCCCATCAACCGGGTCCAAAGTTGCAAGATCGTATTCGAAGAATGGGGTATTATTGGCCCTCTATGATAGCAGATGCTGTAAACTATGCCAGAAGATGTAAAGCATGCCAGATTCACGCAAACTTTATTCATCAACCTTCTGAATTTCTATACCCTACAGCAGCCTCTTGGCCTTTCGAAGCTTGGGGTATGGACATTATTGGTCCTATTAACCCCCCTTCTGTCAAAGGACATCGGTTTATACTAGCTATAACCGATTACTTTTTAAAGTGGGCAGAAGCAGTTCCACTTGTTGAAGTAAAGACATCTAATGTAGTCAGCTTCATTAAACACCATGTCATTTATCGTTTCGGGATTCCTCGACGAATAATTCATGACAATGGACCACAATTTGCCAGCCAGGCATTTTATCGGTTCTGTGACAAGAACCGAATTCAAAATCTGGCTTCTACGGCTTATAATCCGGCTGCTAATGGTTTAGCTGAAGCCTTCAACAAAACGATCATCAAACTTCTCAAAAAGTTTGTCTCTTCTAACAAAAGAGATTGGAATGAGAAGCTTGGAGAATGTTTATGGGCATACCGAATAACAGTCCGGACTCCTACTGGTTTTACACCATTTTCACTGGTTTATGGTTGTGAAGCTGTCCTCCCATTGGAAATCCAGATCCCTTCTCTCCGAATTGCTATTGCTAATGAGCTAACTACAGAGAATAATGATCGCTTACGCCTCCAAGAACTTGAAGGATTGGACGAGAAGCGTCTTCAAGCACAACAGCATATTGAGCTATATCAAGCCCGTATATCTCGAACTTTCAATCGTAAAGTCAAAGAGAGGGTATTCAAAATTGGCGAACTTGTGTTGGCTGTCCGAAGGCCAATGGTGATGACTCATAAGAGCAAAGGGAAGTTCCAAGCAAAATGGGAAGGCCCGTATGTGATTGAGTCCGTGTTCTCTAATGGTGCTTACCGGTTGTCAAAACCCAATGGAGATCTACTCATGCTACCGATCAATGGCAAATTTCTTAAGAAATACTATGTATAAAAAGAAAAAAAAAGACAGGATAAAATAAAACTTCTTTTATTATTTTTGTTCAAGATAAAAGATTAAGGACGAGGGCCACTCCCTTCCTTATTGAATACATAGTCAGCCAATGCAGAGAAGGCATTGTTTCCTGAACCCATGAAAAATTGGCAGACAGCCATCCTCAATGCTTCTTCTTCAGGAGTTTTCCCTGGCTCTACTAGGAAAGCAAGAATGTCCTGGGGCGGCTTGGGCGTAGAAGAACTGTTGCCTACTTCAGTCGGGCTTGTCACTATTGGCTCAGCGGGGCATGTCTCAATAACGTCCTCAATGTCCCTAGAGACTTCATTCTTTTGCTGTGCATCCTCAGAAGACATTCTCAATTGAGGAGCAAAAAAAATGAGAATGAAAAGATTACAGAGAGTTCTCGCCTATTTATAGAAGAGGATTATTAATGAACTGGTCTCTGAAATTGAAAACGACTTTTCATTTCCGAAAAGACCCGTTCGTTCACATTACTAGGTTCATCCATTTAATTATGGAACTGAATTGTCCTTTCTTTTCTCGAAAAATACGTTGATTCGTCCGACATGTATGCTCACAACATCTATCGTTTTATGCCCCAGCCACCAAGGTTTGGTTAAGCTGACTTCTCTTCTCCTGGGAGAAAAATTTTAAATCTTCTATTCTTTATCAATTGATTAAAAAATAGGATTAGTTATTTATCATGTTTTCATAACCTCTGGATAAATGCTAAATCTACCTACTTTTCTTATCTATCATTTTTCATTTGACCTCTGCATAGAAATCAATCTAATTTTCTTTTGAGTTCTCACACACTGTCATGTCCATATTACCTCTGATAGTATTATGAACTCTAAATTAGAAAAGAAGATTTCATTATCTATCATGTCCATATTACATCTAAATAGATACAAATCATCGAGCATAGAAGAATTATCATTTCCACTCTCATATCATCATAAAAGTCTATTACATTTCTTAGACTTTTCTTTACAATGGAAATCTATTACATCTTGGATTTTCATTCTATACACCAAACAATAACCTAATAGAGATCTGTTTTCTTCTCTGGATCTTCTCCGTCGGGTTCGTTGTTGGTGGCAGTTCCTTACTGTCTGAGCCCCCGTGGCAATCAGAACAGCAGGAATCAAACTCTGGTCTTATCTCTCAGACGAGAGGAGAACCCCAGAGTAGGGTAGCCCGAAGGCGTGTTGCTGCCAATACAATTGGTGGATTAGGGGCAGCACCTCAAAGGAGATAGGAACGTATCCAGCATTGGGATACGATTCCTAGTTCTGCCGTAAAAGGAACTCTACTATCCGATTTCTCGGGGTAGAGTTGACTCCACCATCCAACTCTCCGTGTATAAAGGCTCTTCCTACCAACGGAGGAAGACCCCTCTATCTCACGAAGAGTTCTGAGTTGTCTGATTTGCGCGTCAAAAGCGCATGAGCTCCCTAATGTCGGTGTCAGAAGAACGCTCTTCACAGCGTCAAAATCACCAATGCCAGTTCTGAAAAAGCTCTTCAACCAAGCTTCTGCATAAAATAAAGAAGAAGAAGTGTCATCAAATACGCTAACTAAAGACAGATAGCAAGTCAGGATTTTACGCCAGTGCTTCAAACAAGGCTTTTACGCCAGTGCTTCAAACAAGGCTTTTTACGCCAAGTGCTTCAGCACGGCTTTTACGCCAGTACTTCAGCAAGGCCTTACGCTCGTAAAATAGCTGTTTTCAAAAAACAAGAAATTCGAAGACAGAAATTTTCTTATGATCGAACTTGCCATTTGAGTCGAAAGATTTGGCTCTAATGATGGTTGAATCTGCGCCTAATGATCGGCCATGCAAGGGAACGACGTTGAAAAGCTCCGCCATCTCTTATTTGAAGAACAACATCGCAGAAAGCTATCTTCAGGAGGATGAGTACGAGAATACATGAAACATTCTCGGCTATTTATAAAGACTGAAGAAGTTATTAAGATGGGCCTATTTCGGGAGAAGATCTTATTTAAAGGATCTTGTAACCATAAGATAGACACCACGTGTTGGTTTGTTTCTCGGGAATCAACAATCACGGAAGCAGTCAACAGAAATGCATAAACAAATGCGCGTTCATAGATGGGGTTAAAATATCAAATATTTTATTTATAAAAGATGGGAGCGGATCCCTACATATAAAAGTTGCAGTACACAGAATATTATTATTCTTTGGGTTGACAAAGGGATGCACCCAACTCACACATACTGCGAATCCCAGAGCGACGCATCAGACAAAAGAATGCTTCTGCGTCACCCGGTCCCTCGTATGCAGTTGAAGGACCACCATCAATACGACTGAAGACTGCTGGGGTCAGCCCAAAGCACTTTAGAAGATTTTACGCTCGCTCGTTCTCAATCTCGAGGTTAAGCCTGGCGACCGAAGCACCCTCCACAATTGGCTCTTTCTTTAGCGCCATATCAACTATAAGGATGAATATTAAGAGTAAAGAGTTTATCCTTATTTATATAAATTAAAATGACTCTTCACATTCCTCATTGGAAACCGCTCACTTGGGAAGATGAAGATACATTTGAAAGTTATGAAGAAGAAAATTTATTGTGACGGTTAAAGTGTTGACCAACATTATTTTTCTCTCTTGAACTTTACGCTGACTGTTGGATATCTCCGCTCTTACGCGGATGACTGTTGCGTATCCCAAATTTTGTGCCCAGCAAATCTCAACTTTTACGCTTCTGTTCAAAGTGTTTCAAATTTTGGAGACATTTGAAAACTTTGAAGGGGGTCTTGTAGGAGCGTAAAAAGTGTTCAAAGAAAGAGTCATCTCATTCGTAAGTGGCCCGCTTCACGCCTAACAGAGCAGATAATTTCTTTACGCCCAAGACAAGGCTAACTGTATTACGCCTAAGCAGATTGATCATTTTACGCTTGGGTCTACACCGGTGATTTTACGCCAAGGACTGAGCAGCCTCTTTCACGCTGGACAAAAGCTATCAAATCTCGCATTTAATGCAGACTTTGACATGAAGATATCAATGATGGCATTTATCGCAGAATTCAATGGAATTTGTCTCATACAAAGACCATTGTTGTCATTTATAGAGATCGAGCTACTTTACGCTCACTGAATGGTTTCTTTTACGCACGGGGTTTTACATGAGTCCTTACGCTCATAAAAAACAATGTGTGCATGAAGTCTATTTGAGCCATTTTACGCTCAAGGTTATTCGATAACCACTTTACGCTGGAAACCCATGACAGAGCTAGTTTACGCTCATCTTTTTACGCCCGATTCGTTCTGGCCAGTTTGGAACGTGGTGTGCCTACGTGGTCTTCATGCCACCTATTTTGAAGAACGTGTGTACATGTATCCTATTCTTACTGAAATGATGGGACACGTGTCAGCATATACAGAGGGTGATTCTGATCGTGGAGGGCAGTTGTTAGCGTAAAGACAGATGTTGATGCTCTTTTACGCACGAAAGCCCCAGTCTATAAATAGACTCATTTTTCTCATACAACACACACGGGGAGAGACAGGAGAGAATACAGAGATCAGAGCTTCGAGATTTTGATTCTCTAGAGCATCCTTCTTCAACTTTTCTTCCAGAACAAAGTGAAGCAAAGCAGGAAAGCATTCGGCCTCGCCATCAGTGCCCAAGTGCGTCGATACCTTTTTGGTGCATTAGTTCTTCCAATTTGTTCTACTTCAAGCAGTGATCTTCATCATCATCATACGGTCCAAGGAACAAAGTGATCATTTACGAATCAGACTTCCATAGCAATACTTTCCCAGAATCAAATTTGTACTTCTTGTACTTTTTTTTTCTTTTTGTTTTTGTTTTCAAAAGCCAATTCCTCCAAGGCATTTTGTTAATCGAAACATCTATATATTTATATGTATGTATAAATATTATAGAAATACATTTTATATATGTATTTTACTCTACCTAGTGTAAATTATTATTATGTAAATATACTTGTCATATTTTTTATAACTACTATGTATAATTTTACCTTATTAAAATATTAGTAATTATTATGTATTTTTACGTCTTTATATTTTTGGTGTATTTAAATTACTGCAACCATTTGGTGTCCAAGCCTAGCATGGGTTTTTGGGCCCAAATGTGTTTTCACACATTCAAGACCTGTACAAGTTATATTGGACTTGATTCATGGCCTTGGGTCCTGTATTTGAACTTTGGTTCAAACTATGTACATGGACAAAATACGCAGATAATTAATTATTTAATTTTAATAGTGTACAATGTTGTTTTTGAATTTCTAAAAATACTTGAATTGCTGTTAAAATTCTGGAAAAATAGTATTTAGATACTATGTTAATTTAGCTAATTTACTATAATTTTTACAGTATTTAATTTACAGTTTTGCACTATTTTGGTATATGAAACCAGAACTCATTTTCTGTGTACTTAGGAAAACTGATTATTATAAAATACTTGTACTGGTTAATAAATTCCAGAAATATTATAATAAATTTCTATAATTAACAAGGATCATTTTGGTACTTTATTTTATGTAAAATTTAGTTTTTTGTCTATCTCAAAAATTATTGGAACACAATGTTCATTTGATTTATTTATTGAATAATTACAACTTGCAACTTTTATGCTATTTTAAGTTTTAGCCGTATTGAACCTCACCCCTCACTAGTGCAAAGGCCCTAGAAAATTAGTTATAGTAGTGTGTCACCCCACATTGGTCTCCTATGCTAAAGTCATCATTTTGGCTAGGTGCCCAGTCACAAGTCGTGTTGCACCAATTAGTGTCCTAGTATTTTAGCTTAGTGTAAAAACTAAGTTTATCTATTTATTTCTACAGTGACGAGTTACCAGACATCTATAGCACTTTTATCGCAGCTTGCTTTGCTTTGCTTTGCTAGAGGTAAGTACTTTCTACAAACTTTACATACTGCTATAAACCATAAACTGTGATTCACCAACCATGTTAAAATGCTGATCCTTGGGGTAGAAAGTTAGAACTTTACATGTTGTATTACTTTCAGTCTCTGCCATGTTTAGGATACTTTTCATATCTCTCACATGCTTAAATAACGGGTTAAGGGAAAACTGCTAGTAGTATACGTGATCATGACCCCCTTCTTCGTATGTATTTACTGAGCACCGTTACATTCTATATGTATCTGTGTCGTATGTCTGGTCCCGCATTTGTGTATGGATGTACACCGATGCCGTTAAGTGTACGTATGTACACTTCAGAAAATTGATATGTACCACTGTACATCCTGATTACCTATTGACTGATCACTCACCTACTACAGTTTTAAACTTTAAAATGAATAATTATTGCCATGTAACAAAAAACTGAACAAACATGATATGTCATTTCTTTTTATCATATGATCAGTATTATACATTTGTTAGATTCAGTACTTGCTCCCGTCCTGACAGGATAGCGTTGTAGGTATCCTTACTGAGGAGGAGTTACTCTGTGACTCATATTATGGATATATTGCCGAGGACCCGGCTTTGCTTTACGAGGATGTACCTGCGGGGAAACTCGCCTAGTTTGCGTAGTCACTTGGGATACTTAGTATAGTCATGTATTAGACTACGTATTTTGTAACTGGACATGTATCCAGTTTTACATTTCAGACTTGTACTTTGGACTTATTTCTATATGAGACGACTTTTGTGTTTGGAGCATTTATGACTTTTATTCACTTATAGAACTGTTAGCACATTTAGTCTAATCTTGTTATTTCTAGAAAAGCTTACTGTGCTTTATCTCAAGCGCAGGCTGGACATGACTCGGCCCGGCCCAATAATTTGGATAACGGGTCGTGACATATTTTTAGTGGTGGCCCATGCAGGTCGAGACTAAATTGTTTGGTTACGTTATTGTACCAAGCGTGCCTGCAATTAGGAACTTAAGGTGATTAGACAACATTAGGAATGACGCTTAGAACACCTAGAGGAATGCTAGGATTGCAACATAGGAAATACATCACATGCTTGCTATTATAATTAGATTTCCTTGTCTATGATTGCTTACTTTAAACAAGTCCTTATAAGTCCTTTTTATTGTAATTAGATGGTGCTTACTCGTTCATCCCAGTATGTCCCACCCGAGAATGGCGCACTCCATATCCAGTCAGCTGACCAGTTGACTGATACACCTCCACCTACCACATTCCCCCACTCCACAGATCCACAAACCCAGATGCCTCCACCACCTTCCACATCACATGCCCAGCAGGACCCAATACTTCCACCACCCCTATTACCATACCTACCCAGGCTTCCGTCACACTCGACGGGAACCAACTGCTCACTCTGGTCCAGGGGTTCCTAACAACCCATCAGGAACAGACTACCATACTCCGCCAGAGCATGGAGCGTTCTGAGGAACGTATCATGGTCCTACCACCTGTAGAGCCACGGCAGAGTGCGGGGACGATCAAGGACTTCATGGGTCTGAACCCCAAGGAGTTCTCAGGGACTGAGGGTATAGTAGTAGCAGATGACTGGCTAGACTCGGTGGAGAGGAAGCTCCTTGGAGTTAGGATACCGGGTGACCTCCAGGTCGAGACAGCGGGATTTCTGCTGATAGACTTGGCAGGAGTCTGGTTCCGGAATGAGCCGTTGTTTGTGAGAGGGAGGGCCACTTGGGATCAGTTCAAGACGCAGTTCAAGAAAAAATTCTTTTCGACCACTGCTAGAGTAGCCATGGGGCTTCGATTCTAGAACATCCAGCAGGAGAACCGTTCTGTTGATGAGTATGCGGCAGAGTTTAGTCGCCTGAGCCGTTTTGCTCCTAGTCTGGTTGCAGACCCAGAGGAGATGACCCGTAGGTTTTGCCCTGGTCTAGTTCCACACATCGGCATTCTTATAGTGGCGAACGGTACGACTGACTATTACCAGAGCCTAGAGTTGGCCCGGAGCATCGAGGAGCATCTTTTGTCATGCAAGAGGCCGACTTCTGTACACCTCGAGGGACCGTCCAAGCGTCAGGCTTTCCAGCAGAAAGCACCGACACCGCACAAGCAGACTTACCGTCCCCCTACATCACATCACCCGACCCCGCTAGTTAGAGCCCCGGGACCCCGACAGCAGCCGAAGGGAGGTTTTTGTGTATTCTGCAAGAGGGCAGGCCACGACGCTACCATCTGCAGGAAGAGGTTGGGTCAGTGTTTGGCTTGTGGGTCTGCCACCCATCAGCTTCGGAGCTGTCCAGTAGCCACGGGACCTAGAGGGCCGCTTCCGACTCAGCAGCAAAGGTTTGGGCAGCATCTGCAGCAGCAGAAAGGACCTCAGGGGAAGGTTTATAGCCTAGCCCTTGAGCTGGAGCTGGAGCAGGTTTCGGAGCCAGATTACTTAGCTGACGTCATCACAGGTCATATTTATTTGCATACTTTTTTAGCTCTATGCTTGTTTGATTCTGGTGCATCTCATAGCTTCCTATCATTAGAGTTTATGCTTAAACACCATCTAGTAGCTACACCTACTACGGAGATTAGTAGAGTGATGATGGGAGGAGGACCAGTGCCTATTAGAGCTATCTATAGATGTTCTATTTTTATAGCCGGGAGAGAGTTCAGGGGACGATTCTTTGTGATGCCACTCCCCGATTATGATATCATATTGGGGATGGTCTGGCTTAGCTATGCCCATGCATCTATAGATTGTCATGTGGGTAGTATTTTGTTCAGTCCCCTAGGCACAGCACCATTCAGTGTCAGGAGGACAGGGCCGGAGATCAACCTAGAGCCGAACTGTTGTGCGACAGTTGGGGACGTAGCACCGCCACACCCTATCATTAGGGAGTTTATGGACGTATTTCTAGAGTATCTTCCAGGGCTTCCGCCTGACAGAGATGTGGCCATAGATTTAGTACCGAGTTCATCACCAGTATCCCGGGCTTGTTATAGAGTGAATCCCAAGGAGGCCGAAGAGATGAAAGAGCAGATTGATGACCTGTTGAAAAAGGGTTTCATTCGATCCAGTGCTTCTCCATGGGGAGCGCCAGTGCTCTTTGTGCCTAAAAAGGATGGTACAGTCTGGTTGTGTATTGACTACCTGGCCTTGAATGCCATCACCATCAAGAACAAATATCCTCTGCCCAGGATAGATGATTTGTTCGACCAGTTGAGCGGGGCGAAGGTATTTTCCAGGATAGACTTGAGATCCGGGTACCACCAGGTGAAGGTTAGGGCAGCATACATCCAGAAGACGGCGTTCAACACGAAGTACGGGCAGTACGAGTTTCTGGTGATGCCATTTGGTCTCACAAATGCGCCAGCTGTCTTTATGAATTTGATGAATAAGACATTCCACCAGTATCTGGATAAGTTCGTCGTAGTGTTTATTGACGACATCCTGATATACTCGAAGACGCCGGAGGAGCATGCAGAGCACTTGCGGATAGTTTTGGGAATTCTGAGGCAGGAGAGATTGTTTGCCAAATTTCCGAAGTACGAGTTCTTTTTAGACCGAGTGGAGTTTATCGGCCATATAGTTACTGGAGATGGAATCTTGGTGGATCCCAAGAAGATTGCTGCAGTTGAGACATGGAAGGCTCCGACGTCAGTTTCAGAGATCAGGAGCTTTCTGGGTTTAGCACGCTATTATAGAAAGTTCATCCAGGGCTTTGCTAGGTGTCACGACCCGCACCCGTTTTTTTTTTTTTTTACGGATACGAGACGTGTCCAAGCCAGCCTACGCCGCAGTGTCGGCGGTAGTACGCTGTCACGGCCATGGAGATCATAATCACAAAGATGCTCATTCACATAATTAATTTAATTTACAATGATCACAAGTTTTACATTTGCAGGAAAATATAAACTTGTACAAATATTGAATGACTATAACTTGACTATCTAACTAATCTTCTAGGCTCGTCTGCAAGTACACCCAAACTCCCCATGCTAAGTGAATCCACGGCTAACCTGAAAATGTTGGTTTCCAGTCAGGAATGGAACGAGCACAATTCACTGAATGCAATTTCAAATAAAGAAAATGACTATAAAACAAAGGTTAGACATCAATCATGGGTTTGAAAATAAACATGAAATACGAAAACCGATAGTAAATAAATAGACACAAAATAATCTCCCCAACTGTTCGAAGTACCTTTGATATGTGATCGGTCTCGGGACAATTATGCGACACTGTCTACACTGTCTAAAGTTACACTGTCTAAAGTTACACTGTCTAAAGATACACTGTCTAAAGTTACACTGTCTAAAGTTACACTGTCTACAGCAAATATTGAAATGAAGAAACATTGTCTACAAATTAATAATCATGATCTACACAGTTTAAATGCAATAATAATCACGGTCTACACTGTCTACTTTGCAATAATAAATCACTGTCTACACTGTCTACACTGTCTACACTGTCTACTTTGCAATAATAAATTACTGTCTACACTGTCTAAGGTCAGACCACACATCGTTGGTACTTCTCATTCCCGACTCAACAATTTATAATAGAAAATAATCACATAACCAATGACTAATCAATGAAATATAGTAAAGATCAATATCGAAATGCAAACAATAAACTGTACTCGCCTGTGGTCCTTTGCTGGTGAAACCGACAATCTGAACTACTCAATGTGCCACTATAGTCAAAATCCGTACAACAGTCCCCGGAAGCTGAAATAAACAATACCAATGATCTCAGAATAGTCCAATTAGCTAGGATTTCCTATCCTTACGTCCAATTCTGGACACAGGGGCAAAATGGTAATTTCGGACAAAAACGGTGTCCGCCGTTGGACCCGCCTTGCACCGAAAAGCGTGTCAGGGTCAATGGTCTCTAAAGTCGTCAAACTATATGTCTACGGATCCAGTTTTCCGATACGAACCCAACCGTATGTCCAAAGTTGGATTTCGGCCGGCCGTGCACAAAATCGCCCGTTGAGTGGGACCGTGGGGCCCGCAAAACGGTGATTCTATCAACGGTCTCAGAATCGGACCAAACTTGGCATACAGGACCAGAAAAATGATACGGTTCTGTTGGCGCAAGTTTTGTCTCGATCCGATGAGCGTGCACAAAGTAATTGGAGAATTTGCAACGTGCACGATACAGTAAATTTCGACGGATACGCATCAAATTCGTCGCGCACACGCGACCAATTTGAATTCCGTCAAAGCCCACACGACCACGAAGCTGTTACGTAGCTTTCGATACTTTCGGTACGCGACCACGTCGTCCGGATTGGCGTGACGCACGTCGTGTGGAGCGTTTCTAGTTTTTGGAAAACAGATTTTTCGCTAACTTTGGAAACTGATTTCTTCGCGTGTAGTTGATGAAATCGGGTTCTACGAATTGGGTCGTAAAGCCCTATATGTTGTCTAAAAGTGTCTTCAATTAGATTTCCAAAATCGTTCATAATCTGGAAGGAAACTGACCGGAAAATAGGGTAATAGATCTACTAAACTGTTCTGTTTTCGAACAGTTAAATGATGGATTTCACGTCGAGTTCTTGGTCGCTCGACGAGTTTACGATGAATTCCCCTTTGCAGGGTTCGAAGAGGGTTATATGAGGTTTCTATAGGAACTTACGAAATCGAAAATGATGGAGAAAATATGAAGAATTTAGGTCGAGAAGTTACCCCGTTTGCTGTCGATTAAACAGAGTGTTACTCTGTTCTGGTCGGCCACAGTCCCCTTCGGCAGCGCTCCGGCGCTTATCACGGCAGGGCGACGCGCGCTGGTTGGTCGCCAAGGTTGTGGGGGTGTTGTGGAGGCGTGCGTCGAAGAGTTTAGGGTTTAGTGTATCGACGAAAATCCCCCCGTGCGCTCGTATATAAGCCATCTGGAACTCTCGGGTTGGCCCTTTTGAGCTGGGTTCACTGCTCGGACATGAGGAGTTTGCTATTCAGGCTGGGGGGTTAGGCCAGGCTGGGCCTGGGCTGGGTTGGCCGGGCCAGCCTACTGCTACTTTGCTCTTCTTATATTCATTTCTTATTTCCTATTTGCATATATTTTACCTATGTATACTTATATACATATATGTATATACATACTAATGTATATTAATATATATACACATACACACATGTACACTTATATATTTATATATATACATACACATACGTATATTTATTTACACAATTTTACGTATATAGTTATACAACTATATATGTTATCACATTTATCTGCCAACTAATATAATCAATAACTAATAATATTAAATACCAATCTCAATAAATAATAATAATACTAAAAATAACGAAATGTAATAAACCCATAATGGTGTATATATTTTTAGACATCCAATTATAACGTCCAGTACCACATTAGCTAAGAGAACTATATATATACATATTTATTCACACACATATAATCAAATTATAATAATATTTAATAATCTCCTCAATAATATAATAATGATAATAATGAAATTAACAACTAATAATGGTGTACATGCCTTTGCGTACAGTCCAATACTCCAGAGTATACAAGGACCTATTCTATATCAATATCCTTGAATATTTAACTAATAAGAATATTTTATAATTTTTAAATAAGAATACTTAAAAATATTCAATAGATCACTAAAATGGGATACGACGCAACTATACCAAGATACGAACGTCATTGGACATCCCGCAGGCCTACATGGGCTTGGGCTTGGTACGGTCTAGTCCGGGCTGGTTTGGTACAACCGGGTCTCCTAAATTCAAATAATATTAAATATAAATAATTAAACTATTTATAACGGTCCCGTCACAACTTAGCCTGGTTTTCTTAGTTAGGACTTCACTATGGCTCAGCCTTTCTTGACATGGCTAATACACTAGTCAAAAACACGCCACTGCGTTATCCGTGCCATGATTCCTAGTCACCTTGTACTCCCAATCTCAACTATGGCTAAAACCATCTACCGTAATAATTAACTAATAATTATATAAATTCTAAAAATTACCATTAAATAAAATAAATAATAATAATAAAATATTTCAGAATTTCCGGGAAGGGGAGCTACAAATCTACCCACCTTAAAAATAATTTCGTCCTCGAAATTTAAGGGAAGGGTCCATCAGCCACGATAGAGGACGGTTTCCATTAGCTATCATCTATTCTCATGATCATTACATACTACGAATCCTTGAGAGTTTCTACTCACCTTTGGTCACACCACTTCCTCAAATCTCATGTCACTGAAACTTTATAATCTTCCAACTAATTGCTAAAATACTACCAATAAATATCTTCTGCTTATGGCCACTATAATCCCCTCATATTCATTAAACCACCCAAAATTCTAACAAGCAAACTAATCTACACAAGTAGCTAATAAATATTGCTAAATTCCAATAAGTGTGACCACTTGTCGCTCTAAAATAGGAAGGACAGACAGATAAGAGAGATAATTGAGAGAAGTTATGAAGTCTCAAGGGCGTTAGAGAAGATCCAACGATGCAGATAGAAAAAGGGTTTACGAATCATGGGCTTATTTGCTAGATGAGCTACTCTAGTCCAGTCACTTGCTATGTCGAAGAGCCCTTCGTTACTTAGAGGGTCGCTCAATCCATGCAATACGAAAATTCTGTTCTCGAAGTTTTAAACAACATTCCCAAGTATGACTGAATTTGAGAAATCAAGATTGTGATCTTTTCGTGGTTATTTAAACACACGAGCAAGGGATAAGTGCAATACAAGTTCGTATCGCGATTTTTTGGTAGGTGGAATATGGGTTACGAATGACTTCACCTTCTAAGAAGGGGAGACAACATAATGGGTATAAGGAACTATTACAAAAAGTTTAGTTTTATAGTCCAACTATGGTAGTATGCATGAATGGGTTCTGCTGGGTCTTAATGGGTTCTCTATTTGGACATCACTCGTGGGTTGGATGAACCTTGGATTTCAATCTATATGGGCTGGACAAGATTCCAATGATAAACTATTTCTACTAGGTTAGGGTGACTTGGAATGGGATTCAATCCAGATGGTTGAGCTAGTTGCCTGTCATGTTGGTTAGCTAGGTTCCTAGAGTCCGAAATGCACCTTCAGTGACTTTTGAGTTTAAGTAGCACATGAGGCCTCAATTGGGTAGCACTCTAGTGGCATGTGCATAGTCGGCTTTGAGTAGATCGCCACCACATATTGGGTCGAAGGAATTGAGTCAAGGTTGAGGCTCTAATGGAAGTCGGAAAGTATACCGGGTAGGTACTATGGTAAGAGTTATAGCTAGTCCTTTTTAACCTGAAAATCGTAGCACAAAAATAGAGTACAAGGGGACGGTTTTGTGTAGGACATGATACACCTAGATGAAGGTGAACTTGTCTAGATCTTACATATGAAATCTATTGGAAGGTAACAGCTGGTCTCGTGCTCCGAATATTAATGGCATGGCCGGGGACACAAAATGATCTAATTGGAAAGTGGGAGTCCATGGGACACTAATTGTCATCATAATGGAAATTATTTTAATCACTAGATAATCCTTGTTTATTCCAAACTTTCGGAAACTTACAGTCTACCCACCTTAGAAGCTAAGTCATGGTCTTGGGAATAATGAGATCAGAAGAATTTTCAAAGTCCGGTGTCGTACCTCGACTCTTGGTAATAAATAATAAGGTACGACGCAATGGAATACGGTAGATATAAGTCAAGTCAAGGATCGTTCCTCAATAATTAGAAACGAGCGTGTGTACAAAGACACATGGTCGATAAAATAGAATGACCTACTCATCCACAGTATACAAGAGTTTCCGATGGGGGTAACCAACTCAAAGGCACAACATAAGAAAAGATTTTCTAACAATTCAGTCAAGAAATTCTATTTGTGTTAACCTGCCAAACTATGGTCACAAGGGTTGTAGTGATCATGCGTTGCTATTGACCACTGGTAGATCATAATATGATAGGGTATTTAAGCTATGGTATTGGCCAAACTAGTGACTGTGGTGTTCCAACACTAGTTAGGTCTTAATAATAAAATTTTACATAACTAGGGCAATACTGGTTGGAAACTACTCTCGGGATGAGTGTCTACCATAGTTACGATAAATGATTGTCCTTTCCCTTGTCCACTCAATAACTGTGGGCTTTGGTCGAGGAAGGGTTGGTTTAAGGCTCAAGAGTTTCTAGTTAAGGCAACTTCTGGCAATGATTAGAGGCTCACGACGTTTGGTTTCTTGAGAATAGATAGTCTCCTAGATTGGAGTTCTGACTAAGGATAAAACCCTAATCATTCTCAAATTCAGATGGCTCGAAAGTCTCAACAGTAGTTTGTGGGTTGATGGGAGAACGAGTAACCCAAACACATGACTGGCCGATGGTAGCTACACTTGAGTATACGACTAGCATAGCCATAGGGTTATTCTGTATCACTCTACCAATTATGAGCTTCTGTCTTTCCAAATCAGTGATAGACAAAAACAATAAAAGAGTTCAAAGGAGATGTTACTGAATACAATTTCGTGATTCAAGGTGAACGTATAATTCAAGAGGAATTGTCAAGCAGTCGCGGATGAGATCCTAGATACATATATATCTCCATCCACGTAGTGTAATTAAACGAAGAGCGAACCAAATGCATCATGGTTGATCAGACCATAATACACTGATTCTGATTAGACAATAAGTTAGTGGGCGTCCCCAATAAACATATGTCTTGAATCAAGCTCGAGAACAGGGTGAGCTTGCAAAACTAGGCTGTGATAGCAACATTGGTCAAAATAGTCAAATTACAAGTATACTAGATTTTTGAAAGAAGGCACAAGTAGTTCGGGTTTTGAGAAAATCAAACCTTACCCGGTGTTCTTGTTCATACAGTCTTCCTACTTTCTTCTTATCTATAAGGTCTTGGTCGAC
This sequence comes from Iris pallida, assembly GCA_029216955.1. Classification (NCBI taxonomy): domain Eukaryota; kingdom Viridiplantae; phylum Streptophyta; class Magnoliopsida; order Asparagales; family Iridaceae; genus Iris; species Iris pallida. The sequence continues at coordinate 7,181,374 of JANAVB010003200.1, forward strand.
TAGTGGGTCTTGAACCCCTTAAATTCTACATTCTAGGCAACCTATTAGCGTCAATCAATTTCCTCGTCAACAGGTCACAAGGACCACGGAATGCTAGATCGGGGTACAAACTTCCACTAACATTGGCTTTGGGTCTTATGGGACGTACATGGTATTGTCCTATCCTCCCTAGTATCCTAAACTTGTAATCACGTTTGAAGTCATTTCACCGAGGATTACGCCTCGCCCGTATACTCAGGCTGTGGTAAACCCTTGGTTTCGTGACTCGGATATGATACAAAGTCAAACACTTCTTAACTCTATCCAATATTGGCTCAAGGATAACTACGATCAAGAGTGGACCACTGGTCATATTTCTAGCAAAATTCTATAACCTATATTTTCTTAAACCAATTTTAACTCTAGGGGTCATGCCTTGCCAGTGCGCTGCTGGCTGCAATGGACCCATAGTCTCCAGAATTTAAATAAATGGCGACAGTGCGCTGCTGTCCTGCCATTACGAGTTAACTAACATTCCTTTAACTATATCTGTAAGAATTCCTGAGCTTCTAGATATTCAAACATGTTGACTATGAGATAGCGTAGGTATCTATCAGTCACAACCTTTAAAATAAAAGGTAAACAGGGAGGAAATAACTGAAGACAAAGAAATACAAATATTCAAACTATTCCATGTGTATTCAAGCCTTTGAGGAAAAACTTGAATCGAAACTAACTCGAGGTTTGCATATGGATAACCCAATCAGAAATAATAATTCCTGGGGCAAAATAGGAACTAAATAGGCACTTTGGACTAATATGAGAATGATATCTAAGGAGGCAACGAGAAGGAATTGAGTAATTCGTTTAGGTGTGATCATCAATTCCAGGAAACTCTGCCTCTCCAAGTGAATCATATGGGACTATAACTTTCAATCAAGAGGTAAGAGTGTACCTATGGGGATTTGACAACTATCAAAATTAATAACATTCACCCTAAATTGCATGGCCTAGACTACCCATCGGTCAATTTGTGTAAGGGACTCCTAGTCCTAGCCATTCAATTAAATTAATCCTTGTTCGTGAATGAGCATGTTCTAGTCGCAGGCTCGCAATAGTACATCTAACTTAAGTACTATCACGAGTTCGCATGATTTGCGAAGACAGACCTGCATGGGCCACCACAAAAACTTGTCACGACCCGCACCCGTTTTTTTTTTTTTTTACGGATACGAGACGTGTCCAAGCCAGCCTACGCCGCAGTGTCGGCGGTAGTACGCTGTCACGGCCATGGAGATCATAATCACAAAGATGCTCATTCACATAATTAATTTAATTTACAATGATCACAAGTTTTACATTTGCAGGAAAATATAAACTTGTACAAATATTGAATGACTATAACTTGACTATCTAACTAATCTTCTAGGCTCGTCTGCAAGTACACCCAAACTCCCCATGCTAAGTGAATCCACGGCTAACCTGAAAATGTTGGTTTCCAGTCAGGAATGGAACGAGCACAATTCACTGAATGCAATTTCAAATAAAGAAAATGACTATAAAACAAAGGTTAGATATCAATCATGGGTTTGAAAATAAACATGAAATTCGAAAACCGATAGTAAATAAATAGACACAAAATAATCTCCCCAACTGTTCGAAGTACCTTTGATATGTGATCGGTCTCGGGACAATTATGCGACACTGTCTACACTGTCTAAAGTTACACTGTCTAAAGTTACACTGTCTAAAGTTACACTGTCTAAAGATACACTGTCTAAAGTTACACTGTCTAAAGATACACTGTCTAAAGTTACACTGTCTAAAGTTACACTGTCTACAGCAAATATTGAAATGAAGAAACATTGTCTACAAATTAATAATCATGATCTACACAGTTTAAATGCAATAATAATCACGGTCTACACTGTCTACTTTGCAATAATAAATCACTGTCTACACTGTCTACACTGTCTACTTTGCAATAATAAATCACTGTCTACACTGTCTAAGGTCAGACCACACATCGTTGGTACTTCTCATTCCCGACTCAACAATTTATAATAGAAAATAATCACATAACCAATGACTAATCAATGAAATATAGTAAAGATCAATATCAAAATGCAAACAATAAACTGTACTCGCCTGTGGTCCTTTGCTGGTGAAACCGACAATCTGAACTACTCAATGTGCCACTATAGTCAAAATCCGTACAACAGTCCCCGGAAGCTGAAATAAACAATACCAATGATCTCAGAATAGTCCAATTAGCTAGGATTTCCTATCCTTACGTCCAATTCTGGACACAGGGGTAAAATGGTAATTTCGGACAAAAACGGTGTCCGCCGTTGGACCCGCCTTGCACCGAAAAGCGTGTCAGGGTCAATGGTCTCTAAAGTCGTCAAACTACATGTCTACGGATCCAGTTTTCCGATACGAACCCAACCGTATGTCCAAAGTTGGATTTCGGCCGGCCGTGCACAAAATCGCCCGTTGAGTGGGACCGTGGGGCCCGCAAAACGGTGATTCTATCAACGGTCTCAGAATCGGACCAAACTTGGCATACAGGACCAGAAAAATGATACGGTTCTGTTGGCGCAAGTTTCGTCTCGATCCGATGAGCGTGCACAAAGTAATTGGAGAATTTGCAACGTGCACGATACAGTAAATTTCGACGGATACGCATCAAATTCGTCGCGCACATGCGACCAATTTGAATTCCGTCAAAGCCCACACGACCACGAAGCTGTTACGCAGCTTTCGATACTTTCGGTACGCGACCACGTCGTCCGGATTGGCGTGACGCACGTCGTGTGGAGCGTTTCTAGTTTTTGGAAAACAGATTTTTCGCTAACTTTGGAAACTGATTTCTTCGCGTGTAGTTGATGAAATCGGGTTCTACGAATTGGGTCGTGAAGCCCTATATGTTGTCTAAAAGTGTCTTCAATTAGATTTCCAAAATCGTTTATAATCTGGAAGGAAACTGATCGGAAAATAGGGTAATAGATCTACTAAACTGTTCTGTTTTCGAACAGTTAAATGATGGATTTCACGTCGAGTTCTTGGTCGCTCGACGAGTTTACGATGAATTTCCCTTTGCAGGGTTCGAAGAGGGTTATATGAGGTTTCTATAGGAACTTACGAAATCGAAAATGATGGAGAAAATATGAAGAATTTAGGTCGAGAAGTTACCCCGTTTGCTGTCGATTAAACAGAGTGTTACTCTGTTCTGGTCGGCCACAGTCCCCTTCGGCAGCGCTCCGGCGCTTATCACGGCAGGGCGGCGCGCGCTGGTTGGTCGCCAAGGTTGTGGGGGTGTTGTGGAGGCGTGCGTCGAAGAGTTTAGGGTTTAGTGTATCGACGAAAATCCCCCCGTGCGCTCGTATATAAGCCATCTGGAACTCTCGGGTTGGCCCTTTTGAGCTGGGTTCACTGCTCGGACATGAGGAGTTTGCTATTCAGGCTGGGGGGTTAGGCCAGGCTGGGCCTGGGCTGGGTTGGCCGGGCCAGCCTACTGCTACTTTGCTCTTCTTATATTCATTTCTTATTTCCTGTTTGCATATATTTTACCTATGTATACTTATATACATATATGTATATACATACTAATGTATATTAATATATATACACATACACACATGTACACTTATATATTTATATATATACATACACATACGTATATTTATTTACACAATTTTACGTATATAGTTATACAACTATATATGTTATCACATTTATCTGCCAACTAATATAATCAATAACTAATAATATTAAATACCAATCTCAATAAATAATAATAATACTAAAAATAACGAAATGTAATAAACCCATAATGGTGTATATATTTTTAGACATCCAATTATAACGTCGAGTACCACATTAGCTAAGAGAACTATATATATACATATTTATTCACACACATATAATCAAATTATAATAATATTTAATAATCTCCTCAATAATATAATAATGATAATAATGATAATAATGAAATTAACAACTAATAATGGTGTACATGCCTTTGCGTACAGTCCAATACTCCAGAGTATACAAGGACCTTTTCTATATCAATATCCTTGAATATTTAACTAATAAGAATATTTTATAATTTTTAAATAAGAATACTTAAAAATATTCAATAGATCACTAAAATGGGATACGACGCAACTATACCAAGATACGAACGTCATTGGACATCCCGCAGGCCTACATGGGCTTGGGCTTGGTACGGTCTAGTCTGGGCTGGTTTGGTACAACCGGGTCTCCTAAATTCAAATAATATTAAATATAAATAATTAAACTATTTATAACGGTCCCGTCACAACTTAGCCTGGTTTTCTTAGTTAGGACTTCACTATGGCTCAGCCTTTCTTGACATGGCTAATACACTAGTCAAAAACACGCCACTGCGTTATCCGTGCCATGATTCCTAGTCACCTTGTACTCCCAATCTCAACTATGGCTAAAACCATCTACCGTAATAATTAACTAATAATTATATAAATTCTAAAAATTACCATTAAATAAAATAAATAATAATAAAAAAAAATTTCAGAATTTCCGGGAAGGGGAGCTACACTAGGATAGCTGAACCCATGACGAAGCTGACGCGAAAGGACGCAGAGTACATTTGGTCAGAGGACTGCCAGGCAGCGTTTGAGGAGCTGAAGAGGAGGCTGACGACCGCTCCATTTCTGACATTACCTTCAGGTTCTGGAGGTTTCACCATATACAGCGATGCTTCTGGGAAGGGGCTAGGATGTGTCCTACAGCAGCATAGGAAAGTGATTGCTTATGCATCTAGGCAATTGCGGACTCATGAGCGGAATTATCCTACCCATGACCTAGAGTTAGCTGCGGTGATCTTTGCACTCAAGTTATGAAAATATTACTTATACGGAGAGCGTGTGAAAATCTTTACTGACCACAAAAGCTTGAAGTATGTTTTCACGCAGAAAGAGCTGAACATGAGGCAAAGACGATGGTTGGAGTTGATGAAAGACTTCGACATCGATTTACAGTATCACCCCGAGAAGGCAAATGTGGTGGCGGATGCGCTGAGCAGGCATCCGATGGCATGGTATCTGATGATAGATCGGCATTTATGGGAAGATCTGGAGAAGCTCAGTATCGAGGCCAGGATCAGTGATACAGATGATGGCGCTTGACATTCAATCAGGTTTGATGGAGTAGATCCGGGAGGCACAATCTACAGATGAGAGCCTTCGCAGACTTCGAGCCCAGGCTTTTGCTGGATTGCTGGATGACTTCACTATAGTAGAGGATGGATCCTTGAGGCATGGCAGCCGATTGTGCGTGCCGAAGGGAGAGCTGGTAGAGGCAGTCTTGCAGGAGGCGTACCGATCGAGATATTCTATTCACCCTGGTGCCAACAAGATGTACCGTGACTTGCGGAAACATATTTGGTGGCACGGGATGAAGAGGGATGTATCACGTTTCATCTCGAGATGCCTAGTTTGCCAGCAGGTCAAGGTGGAGCGCCAGAGGCCAGCTGGTTTGTTGCAGCCGTTACCCATTCCCGAGTAGAAGTGGGAACATATTACGATGGACTTCGTCTCAGGGATTTCTCGTTCCCAATGAGGGAATGATGCCATTTGGGTCATCGTGGACAGGCTGACGATGTGTGCGTACTTTATTCCCTTCAAGGTGGGGCTTTCTACCGAGAAGTTGGCGGAGCTATACATGCAGCAGATAGTTCGCCTACTCGGAGTGCCAGTGAGCATCGTGTTGGACAGAGACATCAGATTCATATCCCACTACTGGAGGAGCTTGCAGGAGGAGTTGGGCAGTAGGCTCAAGTTCAGTACGGTATACCACCCGCAGACAGATGGGCAGTCCGAAAGGACGATACAGACACTGGAGGATATGCTGAGGACCTGCGTACTGGACTTTGGAGGATCATGGGAGAGCCATCTGCACTTGGTAGAGTTTTCATACAACAACAGCTACCAAGCCAGTATCGGTATGTCTCCTTTCGAGGCGCTATATGGACGACGATGACGCACACCGCTCTTTTGGGATGATGTTGGAGACATAGTTATGCTTGGGCCAGAGATGATCACGGATGCAGCAGAGAAGGTCGGGATGATCAGAGACAGGTTCAGAGTAGCCCAGGATAGGCAGAAACACTGGGCTGATACTAGTCGCAGACCGATGGAGTTCGCAGACGGTGATATGGTGCTAGTAAAGATATCACCTATTAGAGGGACGATCCGGTTTGGACGAGGAGGGAAGCTGAGTCCCAGATACATCGGGCCGTTCGAGATACTTGGCAGGATTGGAGAGGTAGCTTACAGGGTTGCACTTCTACCCAAACTAGCAGGAGTTCACGATGTCTTTCACGTATCTCAGCTGAGGAGATATGTTCCAGACCCCAGTCATGTGCTAGATCATTCAGAGTTGGAGGTCAGACCGAGCCTTACAGTTTCTGAGCAGCCAGTGGAGATATTAGACAGGAGGAAGAAGAGGCTGAGGAACAAGGTTATACCCTTAGTACGAATAGCTTGGAGCCGTCACTCTCCGGGTGAATCTACTTGGGAGAGGGAGTCGGACATGAGGGAGAGATACCCTTACTTGTTCGATCCAACCGCTGCGAGGGAACCACTCGTTTCCGTTTGATACCTTAGAGGTTAGTTTCGATCATAGCCTTAGTCATTTGTTGCACTGCTTGCTATGTTAGAATATCGTAGGGTCTTCAATCCTTGTGAATTTCGAGGACGAAATTTTTCAAGGAG